>OX375868.1:95181947-95375120 GCA_947359475.1 Heligmosomoides polygyrus bakeri | reverse complement strand
GAAAGAAAAGAGAAGTAGAAAAAGAAGAAGCCAAAGCCTTACATTTCCTAATTAAAGGCACTCTTAGAAAGCTCGGATATCAAAAGTGTTTCGAGGCGAAATTTGTTAGAGTGCTATCTTTGCTCCTGGATTCAGAATGCCGGCGCGCAGTAGCGCAGTCGAGGAAGGCGCCAACTATGTATGTCCTGACCCGAGTTCAAGTTCGGGTTTCCCGACCATGCCTTCCGTTCCTCCGGGGTTGGCGAATTTGTAACGGACTTGTCTTGAAAGGATACAACTCTGACTACTTCATGGGCTGTTCTCGCATTTCGTTTTAAGGGCCAAATATGCGTTCCAGTTTCATCCAGTTTCATCCACGATATTCCGTTGAATTAAAATGTATGGCGCATCCCAAAAAATAACTGATTGACATCGTCTTTTATCTTATTTAGCGTGTGCGCTGTTTCAGGGCCATATTGAGCACTTTTCAAAAAACAAAATGGGCACCTCTGTAATCAAATTTGACATTTTTCAAAGCATACCAAACAACACAAACAAAAAAGTCACAAAAAAATTACAAATTAAGCTGAGCGCTCTTTAAGGAATCCGAAACAAATTTTCGAGTAGAAAACTTAGCCGTGCTCTTCTTTTAATATTTCAAATTCATCTGCCTCAAAAAAGTGATCACACAGAGTTGAAAATTCACAAAGATTTTATGATCTTAGAAACAAGGATCGTTCCTAGCTCATTTGAAAGCCCAAAAAAGAGCAATCTATCTATGTATCTATTTTATTTCCTACTTAATTAATTATTTTTTTCAAGTATTACAAGTTGGGACCACACGGCGCGCTCGTCCAGCATGTCACCTTGGGACCAGATTCATCAACCGCTTACCGTAACGGTGAAAAGTACCGGCAAACCTACTGATATCGCGATTACTCAACATGCGGTCTGGCAAATTTGGGATCAAACTTTCTGAGTCGGTTACTACGCAGGCCGTTAGGTGAATCCACGGTGAGATGATAGCCGGCGGTATCGTTGATGAATCTGGTCCCGGGATATACGCGTATTTTACGTATTTTGCACGATATGCTAGACGAGTGCATGGCGCGACCTCTTCTCAAAACACACCAAAGCGTTGCTACTTTTTCTGCACTTTAAGCTTTTAAGTAATGATTTTAGGTGATTAGGATTTTAAGTATTTAATTTAATGAATTTTAAGTTTTAAAACTATTATATTTTTGCAGTAAAAATGAAACCAATTTAGATATTAGATATATATTTAGGAGCTACTTGTGTTTTTTAGTTTTGGTGTTTGTTGCATTGCAGTTTTGTCTCACTCCTGTCTCATACAGAGTATTTCAATAACTAAATAAATAAAAATTTCGTGAAAATTTTAGTGCTTTAATTTTAGGTGCAGTGAATTATAGATCTCCTGAAAAATAGAAGTATTTTTTTAGTTCCCTTTTGTTGGATGTTTAGCTCAGAGTGTTGGATTTTTGCGTTGAAATAAGCAGCGTCGGTGGTTCAAAACGTAGCGTTCTGACCGGAAAGCAGGGGTGCGGTTTCGAGTCCTGTCTGATGGAAGGGTTTGATCGCAACCAAACATCATTACAACAGCTTGTAACCTTAGTAACAGTTATTCTAATCATAATTAGCGTCCGTTGAAAGCTTAGTTTAATTTGGAAGCCGTTCCTTTTCATTTGAAAGGCTTTTTTCCTGATTTCAAAAGTGTGCACTTTGCTCAGAAAACTGTTCAGTTTAGCATAAAACTGGTCTAGGAACGTATATGGACCAAACATATATGACTGCTGTTTTGCTGGACGTGTTCGGAGTTTTTCTATAACAGAACGGCCCATTACAATCAAACCACTTCTGAATCCAATTTTAAAGCAAAAACGTTTCAAATTTGCGTGGCAGCCTCAATAAAGTTAAGGGCGCGTGTAGCACAGTCGGAGTAGGCGCCGACTAGCGCCTGCACCCGATGCCAGGTTTCTGGTTCCGATTTCCCACCCAGAACAACCAAGCCTTCCACCCCTCCGGGGTCGGTGATTTGGTACCAGACTCGTCTGGGAAGGATAAAGCGCTGACTTGTTCATCGGCTGGCCTCCGTATCCAAATACGCATTCAAATCGCCTCCACGACATCCTGTCGAAGTAGAATGCGTGGCGCATCCCAAAAGTAATTGAGTAGCGCCGTCCTGTATACTTTATCCTTTAATCGTGCCGGGTATCCTGCCTTTGCGTATGATTGTGCTGCAATATCAAAATTTTCACATTCTACAGTGGTTGTTTAAGCCAGTTTTGTTCCTCACATGTAAACCCTTACAGTTTGCAAACCCAGGCTAATGAGAGTTGTACACAAGTCCCCTTCCACGACCATGAAAGAAGTTGCCATTTAGATTCACTGATAGATTGTTGTTATTCGAATGAGTGTACTTTTACATGGGCCACCTTCATTAGGATTCGACACCTGATGTACTTTTGTGCTAAAACGTGAAGAAATTACTAACGAATGCTTGGCATTTGCATTCTGTAGCATTCGATAAGCATTTAGGTGACATGTGCTTTCCTCCAAAATATGTGGCACGAAAAAAGAAAAAAGAGATTGTCGGAGTCCAAATATAATGTAAAATTCGTAGGAAAAGATCTGATCTAATCACAATCTATAAGCAAATCAGTGGTGAGTTGGATTTTCCTGCTGAAATACTAGAGTTGGTCAGATGAGGATTCAAATTCCAAAATGTAGAAGTGATATAACGTCGACATTTTTCACAAACCAAGCTGGAACCGAACTTCAAAAATTTTCGAAGAGAGAAACCAAAATCGTTGAGGCAATACAAACGACTTGTTGGCAGGTATCTACAGGGTGTTCTTCTGTATCTCCATAGTTTATTTCCTACTGTTGATGATATCTGTCGCCTGCACCTAACGATATGCGTTTCATTCGTACTGTTCCGATTTTTAACATTCATCTAATTTTTTGGATCTGCACGCATTCGTCCCTCTGTCTGTCTGTCCGTCTGTCTGCCTGTTTGCCCATGTCTTTTTGTCTGTTTCTCTATCCGTCCGCTACAGAGGCACAGTGGCAGAGGTAAGGATATCCATCTTTATGGAAATTATTGATCGCTGCAGAGTTAACCATTCTAAGTGCGAATCGTGGCAATATGATGGTCGATGGACATTCCTGGGAATATGTAACTAAACAGCATCGATTAGCCCTAATCGATATACTTTATTTGTTCGCCAACCGTTATTGATAGATATAAAAAACTATACCATGAAACTGGACAATTTTTAGGTCAACTTGGACACTCTTCTAAACAGTCGTGATGCTTTTGAAATCAAACTGAACATCTGCCAAATTAAAAGTGCTTATTTTACATTAAAACGGAGACTTTTCAAAACGATTAGAATAGAAAAATTTAGTACGGCTTCCTTTGAAATACATAATTTAATTTACCTGCCCAATAAGTAAATACACTGCTTGAAATTTTATAACATTTTTATTTTGCAGGGAAATTAATGACCTGAAAATCTTTAACAACGTAGGAAGGCAGCATTCATTTAGTGTGATATAAGAAAAGATCACGTCGTGCAATCGATCGTCGCTATTTTTATTTGATTGATATTATTAACATTTTTATTTGAGCACAAATGCTGCTTTCTCGAAGCAATGACGCGAAGACAAATGCGCTGTTTATACCTGCTGCTGTGCTGTTTACATTTTGTTACCGTACGCAAACAGAATTTTCGCCAGCAGTCTAGTCGAGTGCAGTGCGCAATCTCTTCTTTTATTTTCATATTTTTAATACTTCTTCTAATACACTAGCTTATTGCTGTCTTTTTGCGCTTAAACCAAATTTCAATTCGTTATTTGCGCTTAAAACATAAAAATGCTTACAAAATTTTAAACAGCTATTAGGGCCGGTGTATTTAAAAAATTTAAAGAAGTCCGATTAAACATTACTCTAATAGAAAACTTGAGGTTATTGGAGGGTCCATATTTTAATGGGGCAAAAGCTCATTTTGATTTCGAAGATGGAGCACCATGATTTCAACTATCTTATGCTTGCTTAGAAGAGTGTAAAACGTGATTTGAAAATTGTAGATTTCCCCCATAATGAAGCTGTGATGAAAGCAAAAAGCTTTAGTCGGCTTCTGAAGCAACATTCGTCTATTTTCTGGACAACATTGTTATTCCATCTAGAGTGTCTGTATTTGCCTTGTCTTCTATTACTTACCTTCCAAGATTCATTGACCAAGAGATCAAATTACGAATAAATATTGTTGTTGTAAGTGTTAACCACATCATGAGAGGCTCGTTTCCATCTCCACTGGCAGAATATAGGACATTTTTTTATTCAAAACGTTACGAAAAATGTGAACGTAAAAAGTTACACCGAAAGCTGGCTTTTTAAAGATGAAGGAAAGCAGAACATAGAATTTATTGAACCGAAAGTGATGAAAATCACAAAAAATAGAAGTACAAAAATAAAATACAAAAAACACAGTTCACCGCAAAACCTCTGCAGCTAGGACTGGCGTTTTGAAGATTAGCAAAACCGACTTCTTCATGGTTTACATAAAGTGCACAATAGGAGGGATCTACTCTCATAAGCACTCCAAGAAGAGTCTGGATCTCCTTCCTACCCGTCCCCCCCCCCCCCAAAGAGAAACTGACCTTCAATCCCTGCGCCGTCGATGAATTGCCACGAGACATGGATGCGGAGGTGAAAGCACTGGCTCATCGACTGGCCACGGGAGGCCATTTATTGGCCAAATTAAGGTCTATGAGAACGGCGTATAAGAGAGTGCATGGCGCATTCTAAAGAGATATCAATCAGTAAGCGACGCTGCAGCTTCCTCCTTGTTCGTCTCGTTGATTTTCTTCTTGTCCTTACAGATGAGAAAAATTTCCCGTTTCAACGGCACTACTAATGGTCGACATCTTTCTACTATTCAATTGTGTAAGTCTCCCCACTGGCTCGAAGTGCTTTGGGTCGTGCAGATTCTAGTGGTGGGCGTGGTGTGCTTTTGTGGGTGGAGTTTGGTTCTCTGCTACATTTGAATGGAAGACAATGAAGGCCTAGCCGCCATCCAATAAAATGCGTTTTTTTTTTAATTACAGTAATGCAATTTGGTAGCACCTCTCTCAGGGTTCCACCACCGTATCGCAGCAATGCTTCATGAATACCAACTTAACACAGTATCGAACGGTAAATTATCGAGCCCTTCATAATCTTTGTAGTTCATTGCACAAACTGAGCACAGCAAGTCAGACTTTGGGAAATATATGTGGCCCATCCTGCGAAGAGATGGATTGACGCCAACCTTTAGGCCTTTTATTCCGTTATCGCCTCAATTTTTATCGTTGAATATCCGTCTTTTCATGAGCTCATTTTCAGATTGCGTGCTTTGTCTTCCTCCAACCACCAACTTCGCTCTCATCTGTATGAAATTGTTATACGTTGTTTTCACATCGATAAACGTTGAAATGATTCTTCGACACAACTGCTATACGCGTAGGGTTTGGAGTAGAAAGTTATGTATTTCTGATTGCTTGTGCTGTCTATCTGTGGATTGTATTTGGCTTTCACAGCGTTACATATTTTATCGTGTTTCTTGAAATACTTTCTCAATGTGTACAAGAGGAGTTCATGAGCTCCAACTCTCCAGTTGTTAACTTGAAGACTTTTAGAACAGAGTTTTGTTGGCAGCGGCAACAGTTGACAGATGGCAGTCTTCATAATGATTGAAATGGTCCCCATCTAACGAAGTTTTGACAATTTTAAATTAGCAGTTGAAACCGAGGAAGTTTTCCACTCATCGTCATAATTGCAGGAAAAAAATTTGAAAGGTTTAAGAGGTGTTTGGTACCACTCAGCTCTGGAATAAGTCTGTTAGTTAGACCAGAAAATCTTGAGCAGATTTTGTGAAGGTTGCAGAACTTTCTACGCTTGATCGGTATCAAACAATCTACCGTGTGGTCGTTGTAGACCATCTTCAAAACTACTCCGTAATAGGTATATATAGCCACTTTCCCTTCCGTTACTTGATGTCAATTCCACAAGGGCACCTTGGAGCCGCCATCTTCTGTAAACGGCGACGAGGCACTGAAGCGACGGCAACTGTTCGATCCATCAACAGCGCACTGCAGAAGGCACCACTTCCGTCAACACTGTCAACTGCTGGTTCGCTCGCATCAGTGCAGGAGACGCGGATTTCGGAGATAAACCTCGGCTGGAACAATAGACTGGATCCGACGTCGATCCGGATAATCGAATCCGTACAGTACTTATATGCCATGAGGTTGTTAGGTGAAACTTCTATTGGCCTGAAGTTTCGACCGTCTTGTCGTCTTCAAACGCACGATGCTGCTCCGTCTGAATGCCGCGATTGCGCTATCACTCGGCGTTAGTGTAACCAGTGGCAAAAGTTAACCACCAAACAACCTCCTAGCACAGAAGTACTACAGAAGTTCTTAGCACCAATGTCGGGGTTTCATGATGAGAGGACATGGAGACTATCGAATCCGCAATTTTTTTTTCAAACCCGGTTAAAAGGGTCATGCAAAGATGCCATTTTTGAAAAGGGCCGGACATGATTGGGAGGAGGGAGCGTTCCGACTAATCGTAACCAAACAGAACATCAACCGAAAACACGTAATTCAATGAGGGTATTGGTTTGCTGGCGCGTTTCAACCTTCCAATGCTGTCCACCTTCTGAACTAGAACCATTTTTATTTACTTAACCTTGGCTTAGGGCGCGTGTAGCGCAGTCGGAGGATTAGCCGACTGTCGCCTGCACTCGATACCAGGTTCGTGGTTCGGATTTCCTGCCCTGGCCAACCAAGCCTTCCATCCTCCGGGGTCGGTAAATTGGTACCAGACTTGTTTGGGAAGGATAAAGCACTGAATTGTTCAGCGGCAGGTTACTGCAAGTCATTGTATGGCCAAATACGCATTCAAATCGCCTCCATGACATCCCATAGAAGTGGAATGCGTGGCGTTCACCAAATGGATTGAATAACGCCGTCCTTTTGATTTCGTGCAACACCACAGCACCATATGCCGCCCACCTCGTCCATGGTCTTCGAACCACGTGCTGCCCAATTACTTGCGGTGACCAGCCGATCAACAAGTTGGAGCTTTATCCTTTCCAGGCAAATCTGGTTCCAATTCACGACCTCGAAGATATAGAGGAAAATTCGATTCACTGGGAGCTGCGGAATTTTAGAACATGTTCATTGGAAATGAAAAGTGGGTGGTCTACGTTAACCGCACGCGAAAGCGTCAGTAGCTCAGTCTGGTTCCAAAAAATGTAAAACCAAGAAGTTCATGCAGGCGCACCTACTCGGATACTCGCTTTCGACGGGCCAAACAATCACTTGCTATTGGGGTGAGAACCTGTTGCAGTGGGTGGGGCGGGCTGCGCCGATTGGCCAGGTGATGGGTCCCGCCGCAATTACCTGCACCACGTTGATGCTCCTGTGTGGAAGTGTACCATTAGGTTTAAGGGTCGGCTCCTGTTGCTAGAGTGTTGCAGGAAGCTTGTGCAGCCATATATCCACGCATATCCAGCTCGTACGTACATAGATTAGGTATATACTATGTGTATGCATGTGTATGCAGAGCAGGTTCTCACCCCAATGGCAAATGGTTGTTCGGCCCGTCAAAAACGAATGTCCGAGTATAGCTGGTGGCCGCTAAGTTAAGCATGCTGCATACGTGCACCATATCTCCATGTCTTCCTAAGACCCCCTTCTTGATTTTACATTTTTTGGAACCAGACTTCTTGGCTGAGCTACTGACGCTTTCGCGTGCGGTTAACGTAGACCACCCACTTTTCATTTCCAATGAACAGGTTCTAAAATTCCGCAGCTCTCAGTGCATCGAATTTTCTTCTATCTCTTCGGAGTCGTGAATTGGAACCAGACTTGCCTGGAAAGGATAAAGCTCCAACTTGTTGGTCGGCTGGTCACCACAAGTCATTGGGCAGGGCAGCACATGGTTCGGAGACCATGGACGAGGTGGGCGGCACATAGTGCAGATCCGATTTTCAGGTGGTGAACATATGATGGGTAGCTGCCGCCGTATGTATGCTCTTGGAGGTGACCTCATTTCGCGGAAAACTCATAGTCAGTTGAATTCTGGTGGAGATTCATATTAGGTTGTAACGAAATAAATGGCACTGAACCACTGTAAATTTAAACAGTTAATATCTCGGCTTGTAGGCAGGTTTATTAATCGAAATAAAAACCTTCTGATTCTACACATCTTTGCCAACGTGACACAAGCTTTTTTATCCCAGTAGCATAAAAATCAGAAGTTCTGGAATTGACGAAATCTTCGAAGGCACTTTCGGCATCCTGTTGGTGTTTGAATATTTTCCCTACCAAGAAGTCGCCAAGATGCTTGAAGAAATGGTGGTCTGTTGGGGAGAGGTCGGGAGAAAGCGGAGGATGTGGTAGGGTTTCAATGCTCAGCTCATTCAATTTCTGCAACGTCATTTGTGCTACATGGGGCGAGCATTGTCGTGCAGAAGGAGAACTCGCCTTCGGTTTACCAAGGCCGGCCGGATATCCTTCAACTTTTTCATCATTTCTTCAATTTCAATGCAGTACTTCTCTGCCGTGATGGATTCACCGGGAGGGGGGAAGCTGTGGTGAATAATTCCCAGCGAACACCCCATACTGTCACCATTACTTTCTTTTGGTGCAATTCCGGCTTCGCAAGAACCTTGGGGCTCTCATCGCTGTCCACCCACTGTGCCGACCGTCGCCTGTTGTCGTACATTATCCATTTCTCGTCACAGGTTACGATGCGATCAAGGAATGGGTCCGTTTCGTTCCGTAGAAGCAGTGCGGACGAGATCTCATATCGTCGGTTTCTTTGGTCCTCAGACAGCTCGTGAGGCACCCATTTTTCCAGCTTTTTGGTCTTTCCAATTTCCTTCAGATGCCGGGCAACTGTGTTGTGACTGACGCCAAGAACCTTTGCTATCTCCCTGGTACCTTTGTGTGGATCCTCCTCTACCACATCTCTCAGCTTGTCCTCATCATCATCACTATGCCTCCCACGACCTTCATGTTCTTCCAAGCTCTCATCTCCATTCCGGAACTTCTGATACCAACGATACGCCGTCCGAATTGTGGAACATCCTTGACCGAATCGGCGTTGATCTTCTCGTCCGCCTCCTTAGCTGTAGTGCCCAGCTTGAATTCATACAAGTAAATGCCTCGGATTACCCTTTTGTCCATCTGCAAAAAAGTCAATAAAACTCCAAAGTTTTTCCACTTTTACATAGAAAATTTGGTACTCGCCGGTAGAGCAAATTTTGCGCTTCTAAATGATATGCCACATGTTACGGTTTGTTCTTGATCAAACGCGTAAAGACGCGCCAAAAAATGGCGCGAGACAGTGCTATTTAATTCGTTACAACCTAATAGTTTAGTGCCGTGCTTGAAAATGGTTATTCAATTCCTTTTGGTAAACGCCACGCATTCCACTTCTATGGGATGTCATGGAGGCGATTTGAATGCGTATTTGGTCATACAATGACTTGCAGTAACCTGCCGATGAACAATTCAGTGCTTTATCCTTCCCAAACAACTTACGTGTTTGGTGGAGTTGTAAAGAAGGGATGCACTGGGAGCGGCGGAATTTTAGAACCTGGTCACTGGAGATGAAAAGTGGGTGGTCTACGTTAACCGCACGCGAAAGCGTCAGTAGCTCAGCCGTGGCGAAGCAGGAATTCACACGCCATGGCCTGAACTCGCTCAAAAAAGCCAATGCTCAGTGTCTGGTGGAGTTGTAAATGAGGGATGCACTGGGAGCTGCTGCTGCAAACACTACTGTCATCAGGAGTCTATTGCAGATTCTGTATCGCATTGAAGCAGCTCTTCGTGGGAAACAAGACAAGATCTTTTCCTTTCACGACAATGCGCAACCACTCGTTGCGAGGAACACTCACAAGGGAAGGGTCTGAAGCGTATGTCTGAACGGGGGGGGGGGGGGGCGAGTCATATGGAGAGAATCCTCACCCCTCAGTTAGTATAAAAATGGGTTTATTTTTTGCCAAGTCGCTAATCCCAAGGCGTAGGTGGTACTTGAAGTCACAATGAAATACGGCGCATCACGAGTTTGGGGGTCCTGTACGCCCGCGATGACTACGGGCAAGTGGCTTGAAGCGCAGTGGAAGTGGGGTTGCTTCATGCAAGGAACGTCAGGGGTTTGGTCCTTGTGCGCTGCTGCATTTTTGCATTTCGACCGACTGGTTGAGATTTGGGGGAATCTGACGTCTATACCATTTGCAGAAGTTTTCTGCTCATTTTCTAGCTGAGCGCTGTGGAGAGTACCTTTCTTGCGACTTGTTTATTACTGACCGGATTTTTAACCATAACGTCTTCGTCAACTTCAAGTTGATGTGCTTCGAAGTCCTTTGGTATGCTGGCCGTCCGTTCGGCCATCTTGATTTCTTCCCTCGAAGGTTCCTTCTCTGAAGGTGAGCCACACTTCAGCGGTAGGAGGTGGATCGCCACTCGAGCATCGGCAGACATTATTGGTGTTAAGTTTTAGAAAACCTTCAGCAGACCCCGTGACAGGCAAAGATGAGGGAAAGAGTTTATCATTGCCCTTTATGTTAATTTGTGGAATCCACGGACCTCGTTTCTCATTTGAACCACCTCCGACGTCACATCCTGGTCTTTTTTGATAATCCGAGCAGGATGGCATTTTCTGAATCCATTGGTCCATGTAAGGAAACAAACTGTGAGACCCTGCAGCCTTTATTGCCAGACTTGCCTGGAAAGGATAAAGCTCCAACTTGTTGGTCGGCTGGTCACCGCAATTCATTGGGCAGCACGTGGTTCGAAGACCATGGACGAGGTGGGCGGCACATGGTGTTGCACGAAATCAAAAGGACGGCGTTATTCAATCCATTTGGTGAACGCCACGCATTCCACTTTTATGGGATGTCGTGGAGGCGTGTTGAATGCGTATTTGGCCATACAATGACTTGCGGTGGCCAGCCGATGTACAAGTCAGCGCTTTATCCTTCCCAGACACGTCTGGTACCAATTCACCGACCCCGGAGGGATGGAAGGCTTGGTTGGTCTGGCCGGAATATCGAACCGAGAACCTAGTATCGGATGCACGCAACAGTCGGAACCTCTTCCGACTGCGCTACATGCGCCCACAGAGGTCATTCCTCTGCCTAAATGAAGTCCTCCAAGTTGGCGCGGCAGTAGTCCTGACAATCCTCGTCCCTGCGCAGAAGTCTAATCCTGCTGGAAGACATACGGCTTATTCTCGAGGTGGGACTCGAGCCAAGGAACCAGTTGCTTCTTTAGGACATCAATACAGATAGTTCTACTGAATTATCTTCACTCACTCTCTTCTCTTGTATCTACGAAAACGAGAGACGCTTGTGATGAATGCACAAACCATGATACTGGCCGGATGCGCCTTCCTTGCAGCAAGCCCTCCGCCTGAGTTAGCACCTTGGAGGTCGAAGAGCATGTAACACTTCTACAGGTTGAATGCACAAAAGTATCAAGTCACTGAAGGTCAACGCATAGAACGAAGTCGACGTGGACTACTTGCGGCGCACCGTCGACGCCTTTCCTCGTCGTCTTCGCACCTGCATTCGCAACAGAAGCCCATATAAAATACTGGTGATGCTATTCCGTTCGCTAGATCATTGACGACATTTTGGATATGAACTTGTTAAATTTTATAGTGTGTTGTTACTTCTAACGTTTACGTTTATTGCGTCAATACTTTCTACGCACCCTGTACTTTCCTTACAACCTGACGAAATAATCATGGTTCGCACCTTTCTTCCGTAATGTTCACTGTAATTTTTCAACAACAAATCTTATTAATGCCTTTCCTAGTTCCTTACTCTGCTCTCCTGTCAGGTATAACGCTGTCTGTTACTCTGCTTTTGACTTGACCGACTACTTGCCGTAACACTCCTCTGACTCTGTAGCAACAGAAAAACACATTCCGTAGAAATATTTCTTTTATTTCAACAATATAATGGTAAAAATAGTTCTGAAACACATCTGTGAATATAATATCGATAGAAATATCTAAAATAAAAATCGATACTGGGTGCAAACTGTGTGAACATATGAAAGAATCTATGATATCGAGGAGCGAGCGAGGAGCGAACAACACTAGCGTAGCTATCTATTGTCGAGTTAAGCGAGACGATGGATGGATGGATGGATGGAAGGAGGGGGCCACAAATCCAGCTTGTTCAAAATTCGCTTGAAATCCTTAGAAACGGCTGGATTTCTGACCCGCGGAATCGACGTTCCCCAGCATGAACCAGCCCATCGCTGGACTGGGACACACAGGGGGGTCAGAAACGCTTCGTACAAATTCGCACAGGAAAAAGCACATCCTCAGAAGAAGAAGGAAAATAGAATAAATACGTACAACGGTGTAAGCAGCCAGAAGGCTGCCACGGCGAAAGATACTGGGATTGTGTAAGGATCAAGGCCAGCGGCTGCGGAGACATCGGGTTCTAAGCCGAAGACTTCAGATGAGGCCACTAGAATTTTTGAGAATTTTCGAGATACAGATGGCCACCCCGATGTCTCCGCGCCACCCTCTCTCTCAAAAATACATATTAATATGCAATCTTATTAAATACCGGTGTGACACCATAAGAAAGAGGAAGAGATGAACGATCTGATTAGCAACGATATTAGACACACAGCGGGGTGAACACACACTACTATAGCAGCTGCACACACGCACAGGGATGAATGGATGAACGAATGGATAGACAGACGGAAACAGCATGGTAAGTATGAACACGAACTCGAATGGACGGATGAATGGATGATCAGAACACACAGACAGACAGTCTACTGCTTGCAAACGCTCTACACACCGGCAGTTACGCGATATAAAAGGCTCTGGAAGGATGTGCGTATATAAGAGACACCAAGTCATCAAGCTGAATAAATTAGAGCGCGCGTGCATGTGCACGGCGCGCCAACGGAAAAACCTCTCATTTGTACACCAATGGTCCGTTCATAGATCACAAACGACGACGCGACGGGCGACAAATCGTCGCCTTCGTGCAATTGATGCGAATCGATTAATCGCGTGCGGCGGCAATCGACTCGCATGCGGATAGCACGGCGCCTAGCCGCTCCTCGGCACTAATCGATTCGCATCAAATGCATGGCACGACAATTCGTCGATCGGAAGGTCGCTCCCAAAGTGGAGACGGACCCTATGCCTTAGGTTCTTCTTACAAAAGCGGACAATGCGGGATCAATGATCCAGCAGCCAAAAGATTCCCCATCCCAATCCCTCTAAAGGCTTCTCTGGACAATGTTACGGTCAATTTTCTAACACCCACAGGCAGCGTCTTCTCTTGAATCTTCACATCCAGAAGTCCACCCTCCTGCCTGGTATTCCCAGCAAACGCACAGAACTACCGGACATCAGGTCAAGGCCCGCATACCCCTGAAGACCCACAGCTGCATTCGGGACATCACTTTCCATCAGCGTTTCGACATTATGACACTCCAAACCACAGCGAGTGAACCTCTGGAATCGAGCGCCACCACCATTCCACTGCTATTACAGATCTGCATGTTGAAAAAAGCCTCTTAAGCAGGGTTCGTAGTTCAGTCGCTGACTGCCGCGACGCTATGAAAACCAGCAATATCGATCGTCTAATCAATACTAGCAGTTTTCATAGTCTCGCGTCGATCGGGGACTGAGGTATAAACCCCGCATAGGTAGACCAAGCTTCCTCATCCTTGTTCACAAGTCTGACACTCGAGTACGAGTCAGACTTCTTTATCCTGAGTGCTACAGGGCAAGGATACATGATGTCGTACTCGAGGGGCACAGACAAGTGACCAATGCAGGGCATGTCTCCACCAGGGCTCAGATTCATCAACCGCTTACCGGCCGATAACGGTGAACGGTGAAAGGTACCAAACCTGATGCTGATGAATGTCATATCAGGGGTTTGGCTGTACATCTCACCGTTACCGGCCGGTAAGCGGTTGATGAATCTGGCCCCAGGACGAGACAGCCTGGCCAAGAAGCACTTTTTTCGACGCATTGAAGACTCTTGCAGTACAATAATGGCGACGGTCGATCCTCAGTGCTTCATCCGAAATGTCTTGAACACCTTCCTATCACGGGGGTGACAGCATTGATCCAGTTATGTGGGCCTTCAGAGGCTTTCCAATGGCCGTAACATTAGCCGAACGTCTTCTGCTGTTGCTAAAGCCACTAGGTAGGATCCTTAGAATCCTGGGAGAACTTCATGATGACGAAGCTGATCAGAGCTTGGGCTTCTAGCGTTGCAATCGCAACTTCTTGGCTTCCGAAACGCGGGTTTGCAACATTTCCAGGCACTGTACAGCTTTCTGTAAAAGAATCGAATCGAGAACATTGTTGATTATCCTTCCCGCGTCAGAAATCGGTGCGAAATTCCGACACTTCAAGTGCTCGCGGATGGGCGAGCATCAGACGACGTTCGGCAAGGTCTGAAGCCGTGTTACGAGTCGTTCAGCTCCAGAATTCACGGCAGCAGGACGCAGCGCTGTTGTAGACTGCTTCTTCCAGCATGTCCGGATGTTGATGAGTTTCAAGAGATTCAAGTTAGGAACGCTTCCGTTGCTAAAAACTGTCTGAGATTACGAGTTTTGGGAAAGATGAAGCCCCGGAAGGCATCAGATGACCCGCAGGGAGCCATTGCCGCTCAATCTCAATTTCAACACGAGCCGCAATGGTCCCCAGCGGGTCAGCTGATGCCGTGCGGGACTTCCTTCTTCCTAAAAAAACTCTTCATCTCAGCACAATTTTAGCAGTGTAACGAATCTTTGGCGTGAAAATTGACCGTAGCCCCGCCCAGGGAAGTTCCCTAGAGGAATTTAAGGACGGATTCGAACCCAGGAATGTCTCCTTCACCTCAGAAGAACGTCGTCCTGAAATCATAGGGCGAGGGCTAGCCAACTCCTGGTTGTGAACCGCTTCCTAGCAGCGTAGTCTACTAGTCAGGCAGAGCGCAGAGAAGCAGACACAACTCTGCGTCTCTCACCGGTCCGCGGCGATGGGCTCTCCTAGAGCTATCTAGGGAGGTAGATCCGCTTCTATGAATCATTGTCATTTTGATCGTGAGGAACGGGAGGAAGAGGAAAAGAGGAGGAGGGGGAAGAGGAGGATGAGGATGAGGAGGCCTTCGAACAGATAATAGGAACAGTCCAAGGCACATGAAATCAGGCACACAACAACTATACGAGGAGGAACACGCGAGCAGCGCGATCCAGCCGTAGATCTGTCTCTATACAATGTGTACATCTACACATTCTTCAGTGGGAACGTGGGAATCAGAAATCTGTGACGAGGAACACGGGCGAAATGCGGATTAAGTAACGTGAACGAGAAAAATGCCAACAAGCTAACACCAACATCGCTCTGCTGCTATTATTAATACAATAATAATACTTATTACAGTGGTTAGAAGATGGGAAGGCGCGGCGCGGCTGGCGAGCGGGTAAGTATAAACGAAAAGAGTCAGCTCTCCGGATGGAGGAGAGCCGGTTCATCTTTTCTCACGGGGATAATATAGATAGAGGAATGCAGCGGGAAACGTCGTCGTCGGTCGCTGGTTTTGAACCGCCGACGACGACGACGACGAATCGCCCCGCCTCTTTCGTTCGACGAATGTACAGAATAGACGAAATCGAGACTAAAACCAGAGAACTGCGGCGCAGTTATAGAGCTAACTGCCTGCTGGCGACTTAGCACTGGTGCTGCTGGCGTCTGATGAATCCCATCAAGGGCAGAATTCACTGCGCATTGCTCAGCTGCGCGAACACCGGCAGGCGTCCGGGCGCCCTCTCCCATTTCTCGTCGAACGTCAACGACATGATGTCGCCGATCAGTCCATTCATCATCGGATCAGCACTGGCTCTGCAAACAAACAACTCTCAGTCTGCGAAACAACTTCGTCGGAATTGATGGCGTATCTCGGACCTCGAACGGATCTGTCGGGCTACTTTCTAGCGCACATTAATCCATTGAGTACTCGAGCACTACTCAGCAGACTATCAGATGATATATACCATTTTCAGGTCGAATTGGACACTTTTCAAATCAAATTGGACACTTTTCACGTCAAATTGGACACTTTTCACGTCAAATTGGACACTTTTCACGTCAAATTGGACACTTTTCACGTCAAATTGGACACTTTTCAAATCAAATTGGACACTTTTCAAATCAAATTGGACACTCTTCTAAGCTCGCCTAACCATAAGACTTTTTAAATCAAAGAGAACTTTCGGAATTGCAACAACCTTTATACAGGTTGAACTACAGACTCAATAAAATGGTTACAAAAAATTTTTGTTCAAGGAAAATTTAGAATAACATTTTTTGATTTTTTTTTTTTACTTTAGCTGCCCGAATCAGAGTAATAATTTTATAAAATTTTTACTTTCGGAGAAAAAATAACAATTTGTATTTTGTTTTAAAGCGCAGCAAAGCAGTAACCATAAAGTGTAGTAAAAGACCGGATTGCGCCATGCACTCGAAAAGCTCGTCGCGATTTTTATTTGATTGGTAGTGTAAATGCTGTTTACATGGAATTACGAGGTATGCGCGTTCTTAACAATTGTACTTGTTGTATTGTCTACAGTTTTTTTGTTCGAGGAAAATTTCAGTATGTTTTCTTTAAACCTTTAATTCACTTACCCAATAAATGAACACTTTATTTGAAATTTTATAAAATTCTAGTTCTTCGTGGAAATATAATGCCTGATAGCATGTTTTAAAGAACAGAAAGCCGGAAATTTTTAGTGCCAAGAGACGAGATTACGCCATGCACTCGTCCAAGGCGATAGATTGATAGTGTAAATGCTGCTTACATGAATCAACAACAACATCAATTGTTAAGAACACGCATACCTCGTAATTCCATGTAAACAGCATTTACAACATCAATCAAATAAAAATCGCGATGAGCTTTTCGAGTGCATGGCGCAATCCGGCCTTTCAGTACACTTTATGGTTGCTGCTTTGCTGCGCTTTAAAACAGAATGCAAATTGTTATTTTTTTCTCCAAAAGTAAAAATTTTATAAAATTAATACACTCATTCGAGCAGCCAAAGTGAAAAATTTCAAAAAAATATTGTTATTATATTGAATTATTTATTAAATTATAATTAAATTCTTATTATATTAAAAAAATTATTAGTTATTCTAAATTTTCCTTGAATAAAAATTTTTCCAACCATTTTATTGAGTCTGTAGTTCAACCCGTATAAAGATTCTTGCAATTCGGAAGAGTTCTCTTTGATTTAATAAGTCTTAGGCGAGCTTAGAAGAGTGTCCAATTGGACGTGAAATATGTCCAACTTGACGTGAAGAGTGTCCAATTTGACGTGAAAAGTGTCGAATTTGATTTGAAAAGTGTCCAATTTGACGTGAAAAGTGCCCAATTTGGTTTGAAAAGTGTCCAATTTGACCTGAAAATGGTATATACTATTTTCACGGCGAATTGGACACTTGGAAACTTTGCGAATTAAATTGGACACTCTTCTAAGCTAGCATACAACTTTTGAAACCAAGGTGAACACCTTGCAAATCGAAACGAGCTTCTTACAGGTTAAACTACAGACTCCCAAGATGGACAGAAAAAATTTTCTTCAACGGAAAAATTAGTGTAACTGACGTTTTTAGAATTTTTTCAAGTTCAGCTGCCAGCTTAATGAGTGTATGAATGTCACAAATTTTTAATTTTCAAAAAGGTTAGTTATGCCAAATTTTCCCCGAAGAAAAAATTATTCTATCCATCTTGGAGAGTCTGTAGTTTACCCAGTAAGAAGCTCGTTTCGATTTACAGGACGTTCATTTTGGTTTCAAAAGTTTTAGGCTGGCTTGGAAGAGTGTCCAATTTAATTCGCGAAGTGTACAATTAAGTGAAAAATGAAAATTGTATAAATTTAGTGATAATAGATTTAAACAACAAATGGTTGTTCCGTAATCCGATTTTTTACTTTTTTACAATCTACTGTACCGCTGAATTTCTTTCGTAGTGGAATCCTTTTTTTTTGCTTTCAGTGCAGTCTTTCAAGTCATAAAAGTACAGCCGTAGTATAGATCTGTTTTCCTTGCGGTACTTTTTGTGTGGCAGAATTTCTAATCTCAATAGTAAATCTTTTCTGACTTAGCGACTAGCTTTATTAGGTATTTTAGGATCAGCCTTATTCACAAACGCATCAAAACTCTTCAGTTCACTACATTGTGTCTTGATTTGTTATTAATCCCTTAATGATTGTTCTTTGTTCCTTTTTCGTTTATTTCTTAATATCATGGTGATGTACTTCTCCTATGGACTATTACAGCCTTCCCATTCTGGCACACCCATGAGTTTGAAGTAACTAAATAAATAAATAAAGATTTGCTTCAAAGCACAACGAAACAGTAATCATTTAGTGCACCAAAAGACCAGATCGCGCCATGCACTCGAAAATTTCGTTGTGATTTCTATTTTATTGATTGTGTGAATGCTGCTTACATGAAGCATCATAGTGAGAATATGTGCGTGCTCTGCAATTGTTTTCGTTGTATCGTTTACAGGCGTTAAACTCCATGCAAAGAAAACACTTTCTACCAATCGAATAAAACTCGCAACGTCTTGGACGAGGGCGTGGACTAAAATTTACCTTTATCAAAAAATTATTCAAACCTTTTTAGAAAGTTTAATGTGGAAGGAGCATGTTCTGAATTAGAAGATGTCCAGATTGATTTCAAAAGCGATAGGTTGTTAAGAAGAGTGTCCGATTTGACGTGAAAGGCGTCCAATTCGACGTGAAAATGGTATATCTGCTCACCACGAAGCACTGCCTTAAAATTGTTCATTTTAGGCAGGACGCGAATTTCTAGACGAAAAACTCACGGATGTATCTAAGAGCTCAGAACCATGCAAAGTTACTATGTCTAGAAAATGGAGCCTAGTGAAGGAAAAAGGTCTTACAGCCTTCAACCGGCTCCTCAATGACATCTCCCTACTGTCCTTGCCGCTTTATTTATTAGGTTGTCCCATAAGTTCCCGCCGTTTTTTTCAACGATTCACTGCAGATTTCGCCGGCGGTCTCTTGCACAGCGCTATTCAGCTTTCGAACGAGAATGATTTTCTCCATCAGAGCATGCATTGCACTTCTTTTTTCATCATGAACTTTGTCAATTTTTAGGTCGTTGAAGTGAAAAGTGAAAAAGTGAAAAAGTAGCCATTTGCGCACTTGTTCTCTCCGCCTAGGTTTGTAATTTTTTGCGCAGTTTTTTATAGCAATTAGAAGACAATGTTCTGTACTACAAGAGTACGTGTTGGTGCTATTTGCTCATTTGTCCTTTATTGATTTTTAGGTCATCAAATTGGGACGTACGACTATTCCGTCCGAATTTTTACCGACAGCTCCTGCTCTGTGGTTGGACTTTTTTGCTTGGTGTTATATGTCGTTTGGAAGAGGATGTCTTGCTCAGTAAGAATTTGTGTCGCGTTTATTGGATCACGCTGATTTCTGTCGAATATCAACAACTGAACAAAGCGAAGGAGTTGTTGGTGAAGAGTTCTTCTCTTTTTGGAATTTTGTTGATATTCGATAAAAACCAGCATGAGCCAATAAACGCGAAACAAATTCTTATAGAGCAAGACATTCTCTTTCGACCGACCCATAACATCGAGCAAAAAAGTCCTACCACAGAGCAGAAGCTTTCGGTAGAAATAAACCTCCTCCTTCGGACGTTCCAATTTGATGGCCTAAAAATCAATAAAGGACAAGTGAGCAAATAGGACCAACACGTATTGTTGTAGTACAAAACATTGTCTTCCAAAATCTATAAAAAAAACTGCGCAAAAAATTCCGAACCTAAGCGGAGAGAACAACTGCGCAGATGACTACTTTTTCACTTTTTCACTTTTCACTCTAACGACCTAAAAATTGACAAAATTCATGACGAAGAAAGAGTACAATACATGCTCTGATAGAGCAAATCATTCTCTTTCGAAAACTATGCAGTGCTTTGCAAGAGACCGCCGGCGAAATCTGCAGTGAATCGTTGAAAAAAAAAACGGCGGGGACTTATGGGACAACCTAATATTCAGAAAACTGATCTTGTTTTTTTGTATTTGTATTTATTACATGGAATTCATATTTGTTTCGCATGCACTTAGAGGTTTCCTGATGAGATAGTACCCCATTTGCAATTGTTTCTCTTCTTTCTACATTATCTTGTAGATGTGGTGAAGTTTTTTGTTTTTGTTTTGTTTAATCCTTTGAATCCTTTAATCCTTTAATCCTCCGGGGTCGGTGAATTGGTACCAGGCTTGTCTGGGAAGGATAAAGCGCTGACTTGTTCATCGGCTGGCCACCGCAAGTCATTGTATGGCCAAATACGCATTCATGTCGCCTCCACGACATCCCGTAGAAGTAGAATGCGCTGGCGCATCCCAGAAGGGATTGAGTAACGCCGTCCTTTATCCTTTATCCATTATAATCCTTTGACCTCTCCCCTCTAGTAGAGTTGGATACATTTCCATTTCGGACCGCTGCTCATGTATGAATTTGGCTTCATGCATAGCTAGACAACCTGCAGTTACTTGCATTTTAGGCACCTCTTTTCCCCGCAGCTCCAGCTCTGTGGGACTCATCGAATCCGCATCAAAGGGCAAATCCTTGATGGCTCCCAAAGTTCTCTAGTCCCAATCCGCACTTGTGTATGCATGGGACAGCTGCCTTAATTACGTGATGCATTCGCAAATGTTTAATACATTTCCTATGCGAATCTGGGACGCGTCTGCAAGACGCACTGCACTCTTGCGTCTTGATTAGCCTTACAAAGACTTGGCCGGCTAGCAGTGTGCGCTTCTTATTCGCTGAAAAACGCCATTATTCTAATACGAGGGTTCATCTAGTTCCTATGCACCCATTTGAGACCACCGCGGAGAAGAATTCGGGCTTTTTATGAGCTTCAGAACCCCTGCAGTTGACTGAGGAGTCCAACAGGTATCGATTCCTTGTTCTCTCAAGTGCGCCTTGTTCAACATGGGCCAAAATCAATGTACAGTATCGATTCTTATGTCGCGGTAAAATGCATGGCGCATACGAACGGGGCTCTCCCTTTTCGCTCATTTTCTTCATCCCAAGTTTTCTCATCTCAACCACGTATAACAAGAGAAGACCTCCAGAGATCCGAGCTTTGTCGACTTTCAAAAATCAGAGACGCTGTCGCATGGGCCAAGTAGTCGAAAATTATGTGGGCCGACCGCGTAATGCATTTCGCTGACACCCGCTGGACGGGAGCCGTCACTGACTGGATTCTGCGAGGGTACCAAGAAAACATCAGGGCCCGGATTCATCAAGCGGAAGCTCGAGGGTAAGACCACCACTCATCCGCGGTGGGTACAGGGCACGATTCGTATTCATCAAACGGATCGAGGGTAAGGTAGAAGAAGCCTGACACACGTCCAGTAAAGTTGTCCTCCTAGCATTTCGCTGACTCCGCTGCCAATATGGAGTGAGAAGCTTGTCCAAATGAGGGGAGGAGGGAAAGTGAGAGGCCACATTTGTAGAATTTCCTCCGATTGCGAGAAATATTTTAAAAAATCGCTAATTAAATAGGAAATTTCTCTCGCTGTTTCGGGTTATTCCTTGCGATTTCGCTTTTTTTTTTTTTGATGACGTAGTTTCAGGAGGCCTCACAAGTTTATTATCGGGAAAAGAAGCAGCTCACTGGATCTTGCGAGGACAGCTGATCTCGGTGGAGCGTGCTTTTGGCAATGGAGCGCGGAATCCTCGCGAGTATGCGGTGTACCTACGACGATCGACGAGTTTTCTCGACCCACTGTTATACCCTCAATGTGGCGGCTAAGGTTTGTAACGATGCCACATCGTGGATACGTCCACTCCTATACCCACCATAACCGCGGGTATGCGAGTTGATGAATCCGCCCCCAAGACGTCCAATAGTGTGTTGGTAGGACTTCTTCCTGAAAGCGGTGAAGGAACGATACGAAGCTCTTCGTGTCCCTCGGGAGAGAAAGATCCATTGGAGCACTTTGGCACGCGACAAGAACGAATGTAGACGCTGATGACACCCGCTCGAGCAGCTCGATGATCAACGGGACAACAGGTGATGTAGGTAATTCGAATTCAGCGAGCGCAGAGCCGTATATCTAATCGTAAGAAGAAATAGGGAAGCAAACGATTCATCGGAACGTTTAAGTTTCATTTTTCGTGTCATTTCTTGAGATTATACTTGTTGCGGGGCGCGTGTAGCGCAGTTGAGAGAGCTCCCGGCTGTCGCGTGCACCCGATACCAGGTTTCTGGTTTCGATTTCCGGCCCAGGCCAACCAAGCCTTCCATCCCTTCACGGCTGGTGAATTGGAATCAGTCTTGTCTGAGAAGGATAAAGCGCTGACTTATTCATCGGCTGGCCACCGCAAGTCATTGTATGGCCAAACACGCATATGAATTGCTTCCAGGACATCCACTAGAAGTAGAATGCGTGGCAATCCTAAAAGGGATTGAGAAACGCCGTCATTTATGCTTTACACTTGTTCCAAGGTGGAAATCTAGGTTGACACCAGCAATAGGAAGGGTTCCAGGATGTAGCCATCCTTAATGCGAACATGTTGTTCGAGAAACAGCCTGGAGTTCATTCCCTCGTCCATTTCTACCCATAAAGCCTTGAATGAATCATTAAACACTTCGGCACGCGACAGGGACGAATGTGACGTTGATGAAGCCCGTTCGAGCAACTAGATCATCAACAGGTGATATAGGTAATTCGAGTTCGGTCAGTGCCTTACGGTATATCTGGGAAGGAATAAATATAAGGTTCCTGGTTCCGATTTCCCGCCCAGGCCAATCAAGCCTTCCATTCCTATGGGGTAGGTAAATTGGTAGCAGACTTGTCTGGAAAGCATAAAGCGCTGACTTGTTCATCGACTGGACGCCGCAAGTCATTGTAGGCCTACGCGTTCAAATCGCCTCCATGACATCCCCTTTTGGGATGCGCGCCACACATCCTACTTCAACAGGAGGTGATTTGAACGCGTATTTGGTCTATAATGACTTGCGGCGTCCAGCCGATGAACAAGTCAGCGCTCTATCCATCCCAGACAAGTCTGGTACCAATTCACCGACCCCGAGGGATGGAAGGCTTAGTTGGCCTGAGCGGGAAATACCAACCATGAACGTGGTATCGGGTGCATGCGACACCCGGCATCTTCTCCGATTGCGCTACACGCACCCCCGGGAAGGAGTAGGGAAGCAAATGGCCCATCGGAACGTTTGCTTCCCTATTACTATTTTTCGTGTCATTTTTCCCATTATACTTGTTTCCTGGTGCAATCGTAGCTCGAGACCAGAAAGAGGAAGGGTACTAGGATGTAGCCATTTAGTGCGAAATGCTTAATGAGAAACAGTCCGCAGTCCCGATATCACGGGTGAGTGCTGATAGGCGATATCGTGGATGTTCTGTTCGGTCAAACAGCGCCGGTGGTGTAAGGCGAACATTGCTGGCCGGAAAGCAGAAGATACGGGTTCGAGTTCCGCCTGGCGCAAGAGTTTTGATCGCAACTAAATATCCTCCTAACAGCTTCTAGTCCGCAGTTCATTCCCTCGACCACTTTTCTATCCGTACGGCTCTGAACGGACGATATGACGCCCTTCGTGTTCCTCGAGCATGGAGTGTCCACTGGAGCACTTTGGCACGCGATAAGGACGAATGTAGATGTTGATGACGCCCAACTCGGTGATCAGCGGGTTAACCTTTTTTAATGTTTATTTTTCTTCTCCCGTTCTGTTTTTTTAAGAATTTTCAAGTATTTCTCGGCCAATTACTCTGCTTTAACCTTCATTATGAATACCGTGGCTTAGAACTAACATTGGTAAGAACAAATGAAAACGAAAATGAAGTAATGGAGTCTTGCCTTCACCGTTTTTAATCCTCAATTGCACATCATTCTCCCTTTCTGTCTTAACCCCCGTCTTTCCAATTTTCGACGCTCAGCATTAACTCTCCATTAACGATTGCTTGAGTGCAGCTATAAATCGTGGCCAACGACATGGCATCGGAACCAAATTAACCTACGTAATGCAGTACCGATGAACGAGCTCAAAAACGCCGTATTTTAGGGTAAGTACAGGCCATATGCTGCTAGTTCACCGCTACTTCTTGCGTTCAAAAGTTAAAGTTCGGTTATTTTTACAACGAAAACGACAGTGCTCATTCGGGCTCTTGGTTTTACATTTACCAGTATACCCCTTGGAATAGTAAGGAATAAGATGCCTAATTTGGACAGCCTACGTTTCAGAATGAAAACTAACGATCTTTCGACAGTTTCCAAAATTATTGATGGAATTTCGGATTTGAAAGCTTCTTTTTCTTTTTTTATCTGTTGTATTATATATCTTATGGGCAGTAATGTACTTTCATGACTTCAGAGGTGAAGAAGAGGTCGAAAAAACCAAGAAGGGTAGTTTGGGGTGCTAATCACGAACCTGACATCCGTTTGTGCAAGTTCGGCCGACCACGTTAGGTTACGGTAGGTATGGGTGACTAAGGCTGCCTAAGTCATAATCACCGATTTCGACCAAGCTTCAACAATAGGGGTTATCTGAGGTGCTGATCACGAATCTGACATCCGTTTGTGAAAATTCGGCCGATTCCGGTAGGTTACGGTAGGTACGGGTGACTAAGGCTGCGTAGGTCATAATCACCGATCTCGCCCAAACTTTGGCTATAGGGGTTATCTGGAGTGCTGATCATGAATCTGCCATCCGTTCGTGCAAATTCGGCCGACTACGGTAGGTTACGGTAGGCACGAGTGGCTAAGGCTGCCTAAGTGATAGTCACCGATTTCGACCAAATATCGCCTAGTGGGCTATCTGGAGTGCTGATCACGAATCTGACATCCGTTTGTGAAAATTCGGCCGATTCCGGTAGGTTACGGTAGGCACGGGTGGCTAAGGCTGCCTAAGTCATAGTCACCGATTTCGACCAAATATCGCCTAGGGGGCTATCTGGAGTGCTGATCACGAATCTGACATCCGTTTGTGAAAATTCGGCCGATTCCGGTAGATTACGGTAGGTGCGAGTGATTAAGGCTGTCTAAGTCACAGTCACCGATTTCGACCAAACATCGCCTAGGGGGAGGGGTTGTCTGGCGTCTTGTACGGTGGATAAAGTACTGTAAAAACGGGTAAGGAACGTTTCAGAATGGATTCCTGGATGTACACTGAATACCTGATGAAGGGTTTGGGCTAAATCGGTGATCATGATCTTAGTCACCCTCTCCTAGCGTAAACTACCGTACTCCAGCGGTAGACGCAAAAATAATGTCAGATTCGTGATCAGCACTCCAAATATCCTCCCCTGGGCGAAGTTTGAGCGAAATCGGTGATTATGACCTAAATAGCCTTAGTCACCCGTAACCTACCGTAATCGGCCGAAATTTCAAAAACGAATGTCGTATTCGTGATTAGCACCCCAAAGTAACCTCCTGGCGAAACTGGTGCGAAACTTGCTTTCGAACTCTAGCGCTCTGGAGTCGTGAAAGAACAACAGTGCCAATAATTTCAAATTTTAAATGCTCTTCGTTAATATCACCGCACTAAGCGCACTTCCCTACGGCAATCCTCCATTGGGGGAAGATCTGGCAGTCGTCTAGCCGTGCCACAGCTATTTTCAGTCGCCATATCTCAGCCATTACGGGCTATTCATTGCATGTTATGGCTCTCCGCCCCTGTTGGGAAATAGTTCAGTTCCACAACAGAACAACAGGTCGGGAGCGTCGCTCAAAAGCCATTCTCTCCATTAGCCTTTCCGAGGACCTTTTGCTCAGGAATCCTCTCCCTTGCATCTGAATGCCCCCTAATTGCTAATCAGCGCCGCTTTTCAGCTGCACTAAACGCTCTGTCAACAGTCGATAGCGAACTACAAAGATTCCCCTCCCTATCTCTATACCAGAACGTGCCAGCCGGCCGGCCGGCTGATCAGTAATCACTGTAATCACTTCCGTTGAATAATCTCACTCTCCACCACTCACCGACTCAAGTCGTAGCTCATCATCGAGCTGGGTAACTGCTGCTGCTGCTGCTTGTGGTGCTGGTGCTGGTGCTGGTGCTGTTGTTGCTGCTGCTCGGAGATGCCTCGTTGATTGACCGGATGCGCTGCCATAAACCCTGTGCCGAACGAGCCTAATATAGGGGAGATTTATTGCCGGGCTTTGAGATCAAAGGACGAAACGGCCTCTTAAATGAACGAACCGGCGTCGTCGAGGTCGAGTCCCGGCGAGAAACTTCCATTCGGCGACTCGGATCCGCTGTCGGCAGAGCTGCTGCTTCCGGCCGTCGACTCTCCAGTACTTCCATATCCGGGCAACGACGACAAGCGCTGCAGCATCGGACTTCCCACTAAAAACGCAGACTGGTGATCTGTGAGTGATCAGACCTGGGTGTATGAAAAGAAGAAAGAGAGAACCACGATATTGAGGGATAATATTTATTTCAAGCCACTCCAAGATAGGTAAGACAGACAGCACTCAGGCTAGCGTTTCGGCGTTCTCGCCTTCTTCACAGCCTGGAATGAGACGGAATCAATCTGAAAAACTATCCCCAAACGCCGTTTCATTTTATGGAAATTGTTTTCGAAGGCCATTAGACCAAAGAAAGAAGAGAGACCCGGATGGCTAACCAAACAGCAAATGGACTAGTGACGTCCACCGTGCACCCGCAGCTGGAAACAATTTCGCAAGGCAAAGCAATTTCAGTAAACTTCCAGGTGCGGGTGCCCGGTGGATGTCACTAGTCCATTTGCTATTTGGTTAGTCATCCGGGTCTCTATTCACCGTTTCTTTAGCCTAATAGCCTTCGAAAACAATTTCCATAAAACGAAACGGATTTGGAGATAGTTTTTCAGATCGATTCCGTCTCATTCAAGGCTCTGAAGAAGGCGAGGGCGCCGAAACGCTAGCCTGAGTGCTCTATATCTTACCAATCTTCGCGCAGCTTGAGATAAGTATTATCTCTCAATATCGTGGCCTACTATGCCAAGATTTATCGATAGCCGAACATGAAATGAAAGGATAAAGTTGACGAGACATAGAGCGGAAGACAACAAACGAGAGGGAAAATGAAAAAATCGAAGTAAAGAGAGACATAGAGATGGGTAGACGCATTAAAAAAGTCTGAAAAAATAACAACAAAGAAGTAAGGTAATAAGGTCAGAAAAGACCAAAAGAATGAGAGCAGTGAACGAGTACGCATCATAGCGCAGAAGAATACGGAACAAAACAAGAAAAAAGCGCGTAACTGATGTAAGAGAGACATAGAAATACATAGAGGGAGACGAAAAAAGACAATAAAAAAGCTACGAGAGAGGTATAGAGAGAGGAAAGGACAAGGAAGGCTGGAGAGGAATCATGGAGAGAATGCTAGCAACTGAATAAGTTCAATACCGGCAGTATCTCTCGGTCTTTAGGCGGAAAAGCGCGAAAAAAAAAACGCCTTTTCCACCGCTTTTTAATATCGCTCTTCGAATTCCGCGCTTTGAAAAATAAATCCGATATTTGGGATCAGCCTCGAATGATCTATCCGATGAAGAGAAAAACGCTCAGAAAATGTTTAGAATGAATGTTGATTCGACGACCTATATTCAGAACGTGACCTTAGGGTGTAATTATCTCCTGCGGTGAAGGGGTACCGCGTCGACCAGGATATACCTCGTCGAATCAACATTCTAAAAATTTTCTGAGCGTTTTTTTCTTCATCGGAAAGACCATTCGACGATGATCCCAAATATCGAATTTATTTTTCAAAGCACGCAATTTGAACAGCGCTATCAAAAAGCGGTGGAAAAGGCGTTTCTTCTGCTTCTGCTTTCTCCGCCCAAAGAACAAAAGATACGGGTGGAATTGCAGTAGCAAGGTGAAGAGAAGGAGTGGTGACGAGGGAAACAAGGACCTCTAAAGAGCAAAAAAGAAGAAAAAGCACCTATAGGTGAAAGAAAAACGGCGACTGAGCCATTCAATGTAAAACAGGAATGGATAGAGAGTGAAATGATGAGGAGTGAAAGAATGAGAACTAAGGAAAGATAGAGAGCTAGAGAGAGAGCCTGAAAGGGACCGAGCTGGGGAGAGAAATCCAAAGAAAGCTCGACAGAGCGCGCAGAAGAAGATAAGGATAAGGATAAAAGACGGCGTTATTCAATCTCTTTTGGGATGCGCCACGCATTCTACTTCTACGGGATGTTGTGGAGGCGATTTGAATGAGTATTTGGCCATACCATGCCATGACTTGCGGTGGCCAGCAGGTGAACAAGTCAGCGCTCTATCCTTCCCAGACAAGTCTGGTACCAATTCTCCGACCCCGGAGGGATGGAAGGCTTGGTTGGCCTGGGCGGGAAATCCGAACCAGGAACCTGGTATCGGGTGCACGCGACAGTCGGCACGCTACACGCGCCCCTGAAGAAGATACAGAAGATAAAATCGGAGAGAGAGGGAGACGTGGACTGGTACATAGCCTCAGAGAAGCTGTAAAGTTAGTGTCAAATTATGAGTTTTGTAGCATTTTCAAATCAAATTGGACCCCCTTAGAAGAGAAAGAAAGTAAGCCAACATAAGACATGAAATCAAAGCGAACTCTTCCAAATCGCAACGAACTACAGGCAGGTTAAACTAGAACCTCAATAAGATTGCTTAAAATAATTTTTTGGTCAAGGAAAATTTGGTATAACCCTTTTTAAATTGTTTAGACCTGCCCCACCCAATAAGTGTAATAATTTTAAAAAATATATTTTTAGAGGAAAAATATTAGGTTGGCAACTAATTTCGTGGACTCTCAAGAGCCTTCAACAAAAGTGTTCATAAACAAATAACAAATAACAGTTTTCGATCAAAGTAAGATCTGTTGGAACGTGGGACTGCCTCCCATTTATCAGCCATCTGGCCCATCCCACAGCTGTAGAATTCTTGTGCTTTTGCAGCCAAGAATCCTTGGAGGTGCATTTTGACATGATCCACATTAATAAATCGTCCTCCAACCAAGAAGTGCTGCAGCAAGCTATAAAGGTGCTGGTCATTTGGCGCACAGCCTGTGCTGTAAGGTGGATGAGTTAGACGCTCCCAGCTAAGGTCCTCGATTTTTTGAAGCTCCCGATCCGTGACGTCTGATCTGGCGTTATCTTGCTGATAGATAATTCCGCTCCTGAAAATCTGTCTGAACCGATTCCAGCGGAGTTCAGCCTGCGTGCGGCCAGGTTGAGAAGAGTAGATTACAGCATTAATGCTGGAACCGTTCTTGATGAACTCCCAGAAGATAGTACCTTCTTGACACCACCAAACGGAGGGAACGTAGCGAACCGGACGCCTCAAAAAATAGAAGACCTTGACTGGGAGCGTCAAACTCATCCACTTTACAGCACAGACCTTGCGCCGAGTGACTACCACATTTTTAGTTCGGTACAGTACTTCTTGGTTGGAAGACGATTTAATAATGTGGACCGGGTCAAAATGCACCTCCAAAGATTCTCGGCCTTAAAAGCACAATAACTCTATGGCCGTGGGATAGACCAGCTACCTGACATATGAGGAGCACTTCTGCGTTCTGAGGGATCTTATTTTAATTAGAGATTGTCATTAGTTATTTGTTAATAAAGAGTTTTGCTAAAGATTCTTGAGAGTCCACGAAATTAGTTGCCAACCTAATATATAGAGATTTGGCTAAGAGCTATATTTGCTATTAATATTTATTTATTTACACTATGTTTTCCTCGTTTGGCTGATTTCTATGACGCACTTTACGTGCAGCAATAAATAAATAAATAAATAAAAGCACATCAAAGCAGCAACAATATAGCATAATAAAAGGCCAGATCGCGCCATGCACTCGAAAAGGTACATAGTCGCGATTTTCATATGATTGATAGTGTATACGGCACATACTGAACCACCAGAGTGAGAATATGTGTTCTCTTAACACTTGCTTTTGTTGCATCGCTAACAAGTGTCAAGCTCCATGCAAACAGAAATTCTGCTATCGATCGAACAAAAATCGCGTCGTCTTGGACGAGGCCATGGCGCAATCTCTCTTTTAGCAGTAAAAACGACCACCTTCCTACTCTTTAGAACAACGCCTAAACCGTTATTTTCCCACAAACACTAACAACTTTACAAAATTTCATAGAATGTGTTCATTTATTGGGTAGGTGAGTGTTCACCTATTGGGTAGGTGATTTAAGAGTTCAAAGCAAGTTATGCCAAATTTTCTTTGAGAAAAAAATTATTCCAATCTTTTTGGAGAGTCTCTGTTTAATGTCGAAGAAGCTCATTTCAATTTGGAAGAGTAACGCTTTGTTTTCAAAAGTCATAAGTTAGCTTAGGGGTGTAGTTTAATTCGAAGTGCCCAATTTGATCTGAAAAGTAGAATTTGAATGGGAGTGTCCGGATTGATTTGAAAAGCGTCCCATGCGATTTGAAGTGTCCAGTTTGAAATGGAAAGTGTACTGTTTGATTCGAAATGCCCTATTTAATTTGAAGAGTTCAGTTTGATCTGAAAACTATCCAATTCGACGTGAAAATGGTGTATTACCAGCACGACAGAGAGTGAGAAAAGCGAGAAAGGGACGAAGGAACAAATCGTGATGAGAAAAATGGAGCAAGAAAGCGAAGGAATGCGAGGGTGAGTGCATGAGAAGCAGAACGAAGCGAGGGCAAGAAAAACTGTGCGACCTGCTGAAGTATGGCGATCGTGATCGAAAGACAAGAAGAGCGAGTCAGAGGACGATAGGGGTGATCTGAGAACGCGATAAATCCAACGAAAGTGGCGCGGAAAACGAGAACGATGGTGAAAGTCCTACACATGGCATTCGTTTGTCCTCCAGCCAGCGTTTGATTCAGTTGCGCTCCAAACGACGGCGACGACAGCTGCTGCTGCTGAGAGCACGCAGTCAGTGGAGCGTACGTGTTGTGATTCGAGCGCATCGAAGGTGAACACGACGTCGGTGCATTCGGCAGATTCGCGAGAAGATCCGTCTCGCTGAAAAGACCGTCATAAGCTCGACGAATGCAGTACCGTTGATACTTTTCGGGCGACACGCGGCTGTGCACTGTGAGTTTCGTGCAATTCAAAATTGAATTCATCATTTTTTTCAAAAAACACTTTTTATAAAGCTATTACACTCATTCGGAGAGGTGGGCTAAACAATTTAAAATAAAATTGTTCTAAATTTCTTCGAAAAAAAACACATTCTAACCACCTTGGAGAGACTAGTTTACCGTTATGCAAACGTAATGGCCTTATAACTTATATTCGATTAAGGCGGGGTTTGTACTTCAGACGCTGGGCAGCGGTGCGTGAGGGACTGTTTATACTTCGCGACGAGAGTGACAAACTTGGTCGGCCAGACAAAGCATACGTATCGATTTTTGCTGGACGATCGTTCGCAAAAATTCGATAAATATGATTTGCCTGGCCGGCCAATCACTCCCGCCGCTCCTTTCGCGAAGTATGAACAGGCCCTTATGAAGTCTACCCGTATCGATTGGGCGGCGCCGACGATCGATATTGATGACACTCACAAGGGAGCGTTTAGTCTGCAAGCGACGCGCGACGCGATGCAATGATAAGCTCCTATATCGATCGCGAAACGCGATGAATCGATATGGGCGCTTATCATTACATCGCGTCGCGCGTCGAGTGCACAAAAGGCCCCGTTTATACTTCCGACGCCGAGCGACGCGATGGCACGCATAGTGGCCAAATTGATCGATCGCGTCGCTTGATCAATGTGGCCACTATACGTGACGTCGCGTCGCTTGGCGTCGAAGTATAAACGAGCCCTAAACGCTTCTTAGCAGCGCCCCGCTCCGCGGTGGAAGTATAAATCCTGCCTAACGTAGACGATCAATCGATACGTTTAGATTACATCGTGGCAATTCGCCTGAAATTTAGTGGAAAACAACGCTTTTTCACCTCAAAGTGACACTCAGCCCAATTTCGATACATTTGCGAGTCACTTTAAGGTGAAAAAGTGACGACTTACACTAAATTTTTGGCGAGTCGCCATGATGTAATCTATGCGGATCGACGGATCGTCTACGTTAGGCGGGATTTATACTTCCATCGCGGCGACAAAGTGACCCTCAGTTGCAATTTTAATACATTTGCGGACAAATCCCTTTCCTGATTGGCTCCAAGAGGTTGAAAGAATCAAGCAAAACCAAGGACACAGCACTTTGCCCTACTTCTAACTTGTCACAACGAGCTGGAATCGGTTCTGATCTCAAAGAACTACCGCAAGGACTTCTAAAACGTCCGCCTTAGCTCCAAACAAGCACGTCAAGGCGTTTTCCAGACTTCTGCAAGGCCCCTGCCAAATATATTTCATGGGAAAATATCGCCATGAAATCGACTGCGGTGACAACATCGGTATCAGGTAACCACCTGCCTGATGGAGAAGCAACAATGCTGTTTGCGCCGTGTAGCCCCTATAAAGCCTGGCGAAATTCGAGCCTCGCCCACGAGACACAGTCAACAAGTGTTATTTTCACTAAAGGTAGTTTCCCCACAGCAGAATATCTAACGAGAGCTATACTCTTACTATCATCCCATACTGTAAACTTCACGTGAGCTGTGGAACATTGAAAAAAAGCGTAAGATGTAGCACCCCATTTTCTAACATAAAAACACTATAGTGATACTTCTGACTGCTTGAGGAAGACTGGAAAACTGCATTGAAGTGCTTATTAGGGTCAATAGCGAATTTCGAATCCAATTCACGCCAAAGGCAACCACAAGAACGGCAAGGATTTGATGCGAAATCCACCCAGGAGAACATTGAGCTCTCTATTGAACAGCCCAGAAGAATTTGCACTGAACATGACTTCATACTATATCGTAAAGTATTAGGTGTGCAACTATGGAAGTTCGTTTTACTTTGCCTAACATTTTTTCATGAATCCACTGTTTCCAAAACTTTTTTCGGCACTATTGTACTTTCACAACTCCAAGGATCGAGGAGTGGTCGAAAAAAACTCCGCCCAAACTTCGGCTAGGGGGGTTATTTTGGGTGCTGATCACGAATATGACATCCGTTTTTCGTTTTACGCTGGAGTACTGTAGGTTACGGTAGGTACGGGTGACTAAGGCTGCCAAGGTTATGGTCACCGATTTCGCCCAAACTTCGGCTGTAAGGATTATCGTGGTGAGCACAGCATGCAAGCGGTCTCGCAGCGATCGCCTGAAAATTCGCAAATCAGCAGGAAACCATTTTTGCGGGAAACTCTTCGATAGGCGAAGGCTTTATCGAGAGATAGCAATCTAAGCATCATGGCCCTCCAGGCACTGTTCCACAACCGCCTCCAGGAAGAACTGCGCGACTTCAAGCTGAAGGACGTCTTTGACAATCTAAACATGGACGCAGCCGATTTCCAGGAATGGGCGAAATCGGTAACCGTGACCTTGGCAGACTTAGTCACCCGTACCTACCGTAACCCACCGTACTCCAGCGTAGAACGAAAAACGGATCTCACCATCAGATTCGTGATCAGCACCCCAAATAACCCCCCTAGGCGAAGTTTGGGCGAAAATTTTTTTTTCGACCTCTCCTCGACCCGTGGAGTTGTGAAAGTATAATACTGCCCTTTTTCACATCTATCTTGTAGAGCGTTTTTTGCGCTGTCTGATGCGGTTTGAACTTTTAGAAAAGGTCCAAATTTAAAAATTAACGACAATTTTATAGATGACCACTGAGGAGCCAACGAAGGAGCAATTGCAGGAAGTTCTATTGTTCAGGTTCAAGTGGAAGAAAAGCGCTGTTGAAGCCGATAACATGATCGCCGAACTCTAAGGCCATGATGCCATCCCTGCCAGAAATGCTTCAAGAGATTTAGAGAAGGAGACTTTGACCAGAAGAACAAAGACCGCGGTGGACCACCCCAAAACTTTGAAAACGATGAACTGCAAGCTTTACTCGACGAAGGCACAACAGCAGCTAGCTGACTCCCTAGGTGTGACTCGCAAAGCAGTTCGAGCAGACGTTTGCATGTAATGGCAAGATTCAGAGGGAAGGACTTTGGGTGCCGCATCAACTGACGCAACGCCAGCAAGAAACGCGAAGAACTACGTGTGAAACCTTGATTGAACAGCAACGAAGGAAGTCGTTTCTGCACCGGATCATCACCGGAGATGGAAAGTGGATCAATTTCGACAACCTGAAGCAGAAACGCTCATGGACAGATCCAGGAGAGGCACCAAAGTCAACTCCGAAGCCCAAAATCCACGGGAAAAGGTGTTGCTCTGTACGTGGTGGGTTCGGAAAGGAATTCATTAATTACAAACTCCTCCAACCTGGCTAAACGGTGACAGCTACCTGCTACAAGAGACAGCTAATCAAGCTGAGCCAAGACGTAGCCAGGAGACGACCAGAATGGTCCACTAGACATGAGTGCCCAATACTGCTCCGTGACAATGCCCGGCCCCATGTTGGAATGCTCGTAAAAAAAACCTTGGAGGAAATGAATGCTGAAGTTTTACCCCACCCGCCGTAAAGTCCAGACATTGCACCATCTGACCATCACCTGTTCAGATCGATGACTCATGGATTAGCGGAGAAGATCTTACGAAACAGGAAGGCGCTCAGAAATGGGATAATGAATGGATAACAAAATGATAAAGGACGGCGCTATGCAATCATTTTTGGGATGCGCCACGCATTCTACTTCTACGGGATGTCGTGGAGGCGACATGAATGCGTATTTGGTCATACAATGACTTGCGGTGGCCAGCCGATAACCAAGTCAGCGCTCTATCCTTCCCAGACAGGTCTGGTACCAATTCAGCGACCCCGGAGGGATGAAACGCTTGGTTGGCCTGGGCGGGAAATCCGAACCAGGAAGCTGGTATCGGGTGCACGCGACAGCGGGCCCCCGCCTCCGACTGCGCTATACGCGCCCAGTGAATGGATAGCCTCGAAAAATCCCAATTTTTTTCGATGGAATCCAAAAACTGGCTATAGATTGGAATAATTTGTTGTTAATAACGGCGATTGTAGTTAATAAAAGTTAGTTGAAAACAAATCGAAAATTTATTTTCTTTCAACTCGTAAAAAACACACTTTCAATCTGCGCACCTAACACAAACGGCCTAAGGGAATGAAAAACCGTCGACATGCAGTCAGAGGAAACCAGAAGTTAGCAAGAGCGTCGCCTGGCTTCTGCAGTTCGAATGAAAGACGCTATGTCTACAATCTGTCCTCCCTTCCGACTAGGAGACTAGAGGGATGAAAACGTCGCTTACACTCAGGTCGCCTCGCGGTACAGCATAACAACAGTCATAGTCACCGATATCGATTAGACAGCGTGGAGGATCGATACCGCTGGTCGCAATAAGAAGCGACTAAGTATAAACCAAGCATAATGTACTGGATTAGTGCCGATTTTATCCCGAAAAATCTTGAGTTTTCTAATTTTCGCGAAAGATGACACAAGCGTGGCGTGGCTTCTACAATTCGAATGAAAGACGCTATGTCTACAATATGTCCTCCCCACAACTAGGGTTTGGAGTGATGAAAACATCGTTTACACTCAGTTCGCCTCGCCGTACAGCATAACAACAGCCATAGTCACCGATATCGATTAGACAGCGTGGAGGATCGATACCGCTGGTCGCAATAAGAAGCGACTAAGTATAAACCAAGCATAATGTACTGAATTAGTGCCGATTTTATCCCGAAAAATCTTGAGTTTTCTAATTTTCGCGAAAGATGACACAAGCGTGGCGTGGCTTCTACAATTCGAATGAAAGACGCTATGTCTACAATATGTCCTCCCCACAACTAGGGTTTGGAGTGATGAAAACATCGTTTACACTCAGTTCGCCTCGCCGTACAGCATAACAACAGCCATAGTCACCGATATCGATTAGACAGCGTGGAGGATCGATACCGCTCGTCGCGATAAGAAGCGAATTGAGTATAAACTCGGCATAATATACTGGATTAATGCCAATTTTATCCCGAAAAACCTTGAATTCACAAATTTTTGCGAAAGATGACAACGGGGCGTACAAATGTCACTGAAGTCATATATTTCTCACGCAAACCTAGAACTTCTGTATGTTTTCAACGATTTTATTGCAAGAGCTATGAACTGTGAACCCTCCCCGAGCACCTGGTCGTTTTCCGAAGTCAATCCGTCATAAACAAGCAAAACCACCACACACCTGTGAATGAAATGACATCGCGGGCCATACGGGCAGTAACCGGACTGATGATACGACTGGCATGCCTCGGTTTTGTACTTTGGATGGCGGGGAATCGGACGTTTCTCCTGTTCACCGTGGGCGTACTGACATCTGGAACGGAAAGCGAATTCTCCAGAACATTCCCAGCGGGGAATCTCCCATTCCAAGCCTTCAGCTCACCTCTCTCCGTAGTTACAGCGACCATGATCCATCCACGAACGGCACAGTTCCGTCTTGTAGAGCTTCGGATTCTTCGGCGGTGGAGCATTTGGCACCGTCACGACGCCCATCAGCGAGTTCATGTTCACTGACGCCATCGCCGTCGAGCCTAAAACTCAGCCGATCAGTGGGGGAGGGGCGAGAATTGAGAAGTCTCCCACGGCATAATCCCCTAAGAAACCAGAAATCAGCTAGAAACCTCTTCGTCAATAGCAAGAGCGACTCGCGAAGACGGTGAAAACACACTGCTCAGGCAATAACACGCCCAGAATGCCGAGCAATTACCCACTTCTAGACATGCACTATAGCGGACCGCCAGTCCCACGTCAACAGCAGGTGAGCCGGTCAGCCAGAGGGCATTGCGCCCACATGGCCGCTGCAAAACAACGGCCGCGCGCCTACTGGATTGGGTTCTGCTCACTCCGCGTCATTCTTTTCGCAGATAAAGATTAATCCACGATTTATAGTCGAGTCGCCGAAATATGCAACAATAAAAAATGCACGTCTCCATGTCCGAATTGAATAAAAAATATAAAACTACATAAAAATAAATAAATAAAAATATAATAAATATATGATATAGAATACTGAATCTGTTTTAGAATTAGCTGATGATGTGTTCAAGGTTATGCCCACCTTTCTGAGCAATAAATAAACAAATATTAAATAATAAATATAATAAATGTACAAAATTGAACATAAAATTGTTTGTGTCATTTTCATGTCAAATTTCTACACTTTTCCAAAAAAAAGTACTTTTCCAAATCAAATTCCTTGCTGAACAAACCAAATTGGACACCTTTCAAATGAAACTGGACACCTTTACAAATCAAACTGTGGCTCGACGCTTTTGAAATCAAACCTAGCAACTTCCTGATCAAATGGTGTCTTTCAAATTGAACCAGGGACTTTCCAAGACGATTTCTTTTCCAAAGAAAATTTCGCATAACTTTTTTTTTGAAAATTTTCAACTCATCCGCCCCAAAATAAGTTAATAAACCGTCTGAAATTCTATTAAATTTTCATTGTTCGCGAAACAAAATGGCTTAAAGCTTGTCCAAGAGTGCAGAAAAAGAGTTTTTCCTACTACGAGAAAAGATCGCGCCATGCACTCGCCTAGCTATTCGCGATTTCCATTTCACTGCTAGTGTTGTAAGTTCTGCGCAGTTGAAACAGCGAAATGGACATATGTGTGTACTCTACATGGATTAATGTACCGCTGAAGTGTGTAATTCCACGCGAACATAATTTTCGCGATCAATCATTTATAGATCGCGAAGCACTGCACAAGCGCGTGGCGCAATCTCTTCCTCTTGTATCAAAAATTACCGCCTTCCTGCCTTAAAACAAGCTCTAAAATTTTAATTTACTTTATAAAATTATAAAATTTCAAGCATTTGTTCAGTTGTTAGGGAGGTTATTATCTTTAGTTATATTTTTACTACTATTATTTTTAGTTCTATGCAAGTGCATGATCCCGTGGGTTACAAAATGTTACTTTTCTTTGACAAATAAAAATTTTATACGAATTTTAAACGACGAAACGACGAAAATTACAATAGAAAACAAATACAAACAGCAACCAAAAAAAATCAAAAAGATTAATAAACAGAAAAACTTGATGCTTAAACCTGATGCTTCTGAAATCAAAGTGAACGTTTTCCAAATCGAAGCGAGCTTTCTGCAGGCAAATACTCTTCAAGATGGCTCAAATACTTGTTCAAAGAAAATATGATATTTTTCAACTTCTCCTTTAACTTTCTTTGAATTTTTTTTTACTCAGCTGCCCGAAAGAGTGCAATAGTTTTATAAATTTTTTGTTTTTCGAAAAAATAATAAACTGAAATTTATTTTAGAGCGCACGAGGGTAGCAATCGTTTAGTGCATTAAAAGACAAGATTGCGCCATAAACTCGAAAAGCTCGGGCGACTTTTATCTGACTGATAGTATAAATGCTGCCTTCATGAAGCCAAAGTGAGGATACGTGTGTTTTCTTACAATTGTTTTCTGTTGAATCGTTGACGGATGTGAAACTCCATGCAAACATAAACATTGCTATCAATCGAATGAAAATCGTGACTTTTTGGACGACAATATAGCGCAGTATCTTCTTTTGGCATTTAAAAAATGGCTGCCTTCTTGCTCTTTAAAACAAGCCTTGAGCCATTATTTTTCCTTAAAAATGGGAGTGTTATAAAACTTCAAACAATATGTTCACTTATTGAGTAGGTAATTAGAACTTCAGAGAAAAACAAACTAAAATTACTAACAAAAAATTATTCTAACCTTCTCGAAGAGTATGTAATCGAATTTAGAAGACGCTCTTATTGACTTGGAAGACGTCCAGTTTGACTTCAAAAACGTGATGCTTGCTTAGAGGAGTGTCCAATCTGCTTTTAAGTGTCCAGTCTGACGTGAAAATGGTATATAGCAGCCGCCGTGTGGCGCGGCGTGACGAAAGCTACCAATATCGATCGTCTGTGCCGCCTAATCGATATGGTGGCTTTCAAAATTACGTGCCGCTCGGCGACCAGAGTACAAACTCTGGTCTAATACCGTGATTATACGCCAGCAACGAAGACCACTTGCGACAGTGTGTGAAGGATTTCGTGTCTTTCTCCTAGTCGGGACTCCAAAATTTTGCTACACATGCGTTCCACAGTAGCCTTCTGAGCTCCACAATTCCAAGCTATAGTTCACTTACCATTGATAGGTGTGCCTGGAGCTCCTGGTGAATTGCTGGCCTCGTAGTGTGACGACATAATGCCGAACGCCCGACGACCGGGCTGTGCGAATCTGAATCGGCCGCAATTAGCGTTGCTGGGGACTTCTCGAGAGGGAGAGCACTTGACAGTAAAAAAGTAAGAGACTGAATGGTCAAGATTGCAGGTGTGGCCTCAAGAGCGGTGTGGCCTCAAGAGCATGGGAACGTGGGACTCTTGGACACCTTCGCACTTGAAGAGGCGTTCATACTCAAGCCGCCGTGTATTCAACACAGCAGTTCGAAAACCGCCGTTATTGATTAGGTCGCGAGGTCGATACATCGATATCACTTGCTTTTGTATTGCCCACAGCACCGGAAAATGTTTAAAGAACTACTATGACATCGGCTCTACTTTTGAGCCCGTTGTGCGTGATGCGACCTCTTTTATACTTCCGACGTCGACCGATGCAATGGCATGTATAGTGGCCAAATCGATCGGTCGCGTCGCTCGATCAATCTGGCCACTACAAATGGTATCGCGTCGCCAGGCGTCAAAGTATAAACAGGGCCTAAGAGCTACCTTGATCGATTACGTCGCGCTTAGGATCAATACTGGTGGACACCGCACTCCCGATCCGCGCAGTAACATATGGCTAAAAGCGGAGATTCATACTTTAGTCGCCCGAACGACGCGTCGCTGTGGCACCGATCAATATCGATTAGGCGAAGCAGACAGATATTGGTAGCATTGGAAAGGCCACGTCTTCTGCCGATTGAAGTATAAATCTTGTCTTCTACTCCGTCGCTTGGCGTACAATGTTACAAATCCTACCTAATCGATATTGGCGGTCCCCTTAAGGTCCCATTTACACTTAGCTGCCGAGCCACACGACGACAAGTATTGTGGGCACATTCATCGAGCGAGGCGATTAATCAATTTGGCCAATTTACGTGCAGTCGCGTCGCTCGGCGTCGGAAGTATAAATGGGCCCTAACATCGCTGCGGCGCAATACAGAAATGTTCAAGCCAAAAACAGGGTTTATGACACTCAGTCATTCTACGCTTAGTACTCATTCACATGATACTAGCGACAAGACGCGATTAGTCCTTTAGGAAAGTCAAGCGAACGGATCAATAGCTTATACACGAATGGTATCGATTACGCCGCGCGGAGGATCGATAGCAGAGGTTCGTCGCACACTCGCATCGCATCTGAAATCGAAACCCATGAGCCAGCGAGTATAAATAAGGGCAACAAGACTAGACAAGTCATGCACGCCATTCGAATCAGCGTAGTTTGTGGAGCAGCTATCGATTAACACACATGCTCGATCGATAGCGGTCATTATGAAGGAATCCGCTGGCTGCTGGCTCTATCACCTTCAAGAGACATCCAGCCTTAGCCGATCGAATTGTTCGATGAATTTGCCCGCTACCGAGAGCATCGTGTCGTTGGCCATCGGACTATAAACGGGCCCCAATAGCCTTCCAAGTTTCTTCTGAAGCTACTGAAGGCCGTTCAACAGTGCACCAGTACCAAAACCTTTTATGCTATCCCGCCCAGGTCAAGAGCAGTTAACTTTACCCAATGAACCAATGAAAATTGCTTACCGATTCGAGCTGGCCATCTGCTTGTACGGTGATCCAGTGAGCTGACCGATCGAGAAATGACCACCGTTATCAGAAATCGGAGACGAGAACGTATCCAGTAACGACGACAGCGCTTCGGTTGGTGTCGATAGCGGTTCGTTGATCGGCTGAAATCCGATGGACATAGGAAGACGTACGAAATTGTGGCATTTTGAGCAATACTGCCTGAACCGACGTTATTTCCTTAGATAAATGAGGCCTGTGAGGCCCCATAGGTACACTAGAAGGACAGCCTCGGATTAAGAGAACAAGCAGAGTTCACTTTCAGAACATTTTAGGGCTAGCACAGAATAGCAAAGGAACAGAGGTGGCTCCAAAATCAACTGGACACGGATAACATCAGAATAACCCGGAAATCTGATGGACTGAGACGCAATCACAGACACTACACTCACACACACAAACTCTACGGACATAGCCTCAGACACTGGGAGAGGTCACCTGCAGGTGAAAATGACGTATTTTGACGTCACAGGTGACCTGTGGGGGCTATTTTGGGGCGGAGTTTCAGTGAGCGGTCTACTACCGGTCATTTCGCCGCTCGCGTGATACGCAAGGCGATATGTAGGTGAACTACAGGTTCACATGCCCCCGTGCAATCGACTGCGTCAAGCTGGGTTCGAAATCAGGTCACCTACACGTGCAATGCAATTTCACCCATTTTTCACCTGCAGGTGACCTCTCCCAGTATCTGAGGCAACGCCGCGTCTTCGAATCTATGGCGGTTCATTTCGACAAACTGCACGCGAATCACTAAGACAAGACTTAAACTGCAGCCGCCCGGGCAACATAAAGACATGGGACTACAATACCGCTCCTGTATTTTGGTTTTGTGCTGAATAAACGCAAAAAGCCGCCGTTCTCCCTTAACTACCGTCAAAGTGGCCTATTCAAAAAATGAATGGTACCATTAGAATCCATTGTGGACTCCATACAATAATGATGTAGGTATCAGGCAGTGGTTCTAGATGAAAAAAGATTTGATTTAAGACCTATACGTCACCAAAACTATACCTTTCTAAAAAGTCTAAATGATACCTACTACATTCGATAGATCACTCACATTGGATTCTGATGGCAGCATTTACTTTTTGAATAGGCCACTCAAAAAGGGATATGTGAAGACGGTGGCTTTGAGCGTTTATTCCGCACAAAAACCAAAAAGGTATTGTACGTGGTTCGTCACAAAGCGTCGCGCAGCTGAGGTATAAACTCCTCAAGCAGACCGTTTCTTCCCCAAGAGCTTCATGGACGAAAAGCAAAAATCCAAGTGGGAGGAGGCAGTTAGTTCCCTCTCTTATTTGGACCACGGCGGCAAAATTGAAAACGAACAAATTTACAAAAGCGAGTGCTGAACTGGCTGACGAGTAGACCTTTTGGGTCTATCCTAGTCGGGAGGGAGCGCGCGTAAAGTGACAACTGCGTTCGTCATACTATGTCATAAAACCACATTCCCTGAATTCAAATAAAAGCCCTCGCATAGTGGTACAGCAGCTGAAGCTGTCGTAGAGATTCAAGGGAATAGGGACGCAAATCGCTATATGCCCCCTCCGAGGATAGGATAGATCCGCCCATTGCAATTTCTAACCCGAGTTGAGTCACCTTATTTATTTTCTTTTCGCTATTCAAGCGTTGCCCTTCTTGCCTCCGAGCTAGGGTAATCCCCAACAAGTGACTAATTAACGCATTACTTCACCCTTTACATGTATGGCGACACCTACGACACTTAAGAACCTCTCTACCCTGTTTACCTAACCCTGAAAGGAAGACAAACTGGATGTATCCTAGTCGGGAGGGGCAACGCTACAGGGGCAGTTTCGTCCAGCACCCCACGACAAAACACCACATTCTTAGAGCTTACATGAGATCCACCGTATTAGTTGGTGGTAGCTCAAGCACTGGGACAAATTCAGTGAGAGGAAAAAGCGCTTGATCCCTCCCTCCTCCGACTAGGATAGATCCGACAAAGTAAAAGCAACGAAGGTGAGCCATTCACAGACCATAGATCTCTAGTATGTGCTCATTCTGACATGCACGTAACCAGTTGTGAACCAATTAGAATTAATATTACGGCAGGCGGTGGCGAATCGAAGACGATGATGATGATGATTGCTTAATTGAATTCCAGCCAGCCAGGCAGGCAGCCAGCCGGCAGGCAAGTCAGCATCGCCAGCTATTCAGATGAAACGACAAAGAGAGGATTCATCTGAACACACGCGCCCAACCGATTCTTTTCAGGCAGCCTTAAAAGAATGCGTCAAAAACCACGCTTCCAAGCAGATTCAAAGAACGCGGAACGCCGCCAGTGACGCCAGCTGGGCGGGCTGGGGACCTGCGCCGCCGGCGGCGCCGATCTCATAAGGCCGATGCACACTTCTGCGACAGCGCGGCGCGACAATGGTGAAGCATAGGTCCGCGACGGCCACGGTGCGACACTGCGACACGTGCCGCAGGGAGGGGGCATGCACACTCTTGCGACTGTCGCGGCGGCTATCGCAGGCGACACCGCGCTGAGTGCCGCAGGCTGGATTGGTTCAAACCATTCCTGGTGGCGCGACATCCACGGGGACGTCGGTCCCGTTGCTTAAAACGGTGCTCTAACGCAACCGCGCCGCGACCGCCGGATTTCGCGGAGGTAGCCGTCGCCCCACTTGCCGCGCCGCGGCGTCGCAGAAGTGTGCATGAGCCTATAGAAAACAACCGCATCAGATGAGAAGCGCGAACGATGAAAACGAACCACCGCCGTCACGAGCACATACATAGTCAAATGTCAATAGCGACGCTGCCAAGAGGCACTACTACATCTGCGAAAACATTCACACAACTAGCGCCGCCATATGTTCCTCCCGAGATCAGCAAACATCGCCCCTCGCATGAACGAAACAGCAACGGAAACCATTCAAAATGCCTTTTCAGCCGAACACATCCCAGCCATTCTTCAGACATCTCAAAAGAGCGCTTCTTAAGATGTTGAAAAGGAAATCGAGTTTGAAACTGATCTGGCAGATGTTCAGTTATTTCTGGAGCGTTCGTCAGCAATGGCAAGAAGACCCGCGACGTTCGGAGCTAAGGGAGAAGTCGCAATTAGCAGATTCGCTGCAGTACATGCAGAAGTCCAAATATCGCTGGGCCGGACCTGCTTCGACAAAAGAACGATAGATGGAGCCTCCGTGTCACAGAATGGCTCCCGAGAGACCATAAGAGACCACTGGGACGACCGCCAACGCGATGGGCAGACTCATTCTCAAGATCTTTCAGAGAGCGGAGTCTGCCTCACTGGATGCAAGCAGCCAGAGATCGAATGGTCTGGAAGAGTTGTGGTCCCCGCTGAGAAGACCTCCAGCCGACAAAAGGACCATCATAGTATCAAAGTATCAAAGCAAGTATGGTAGATGGACGGGGGCGTGTAACATGTCGGAGGAGGTGCCTTTGTCGCGTTCACCAGGTTCTTGGTTCGGACTGCCCAAGCCAACCCTTCCATCCCTCCGGGGTCGGTGAATTGGCGCCAGACTTGCCTGTGTCTGGGAAGGGTAAAACTCTGACTTGTTCATCGGCCACCGCAAATGGCCAAATGCGCACTCAAATCGCCGCCACGACATCCCGTAGGAGTAGAATGCGTGGCGCATCCCAACAGAAATTCTCTGACGCCGACTTTTATCCCTATCCTTTATCTTTAATGCTATTTCGTGAGTTCGCAGAGAAGTTTTCAGCCTTTTTTTCTAATATTCTCTCCTCATGACGTCTTGAGTGATTCTGAAGTATAAGAATGTTCTTTCAAACTTTAGTGACTAATGCCAAACGTTAACTTTCACAACGTATTTTTTCAATTTGGTTATGAATGCTCCAATGCCAGCTAGGAGAAGATGGCGCGTCTGGTGAGCATACGAGCTCTTCAAAATGAAGAGAAAATAGTTTGTCAATGTACCTGTCCCAAACAGGTTCTAGGTGAATCAAATTTCGCTGAGCGGCCTAAGGTTTCGACATTTTCGTCGTTTTCAGAGGCCTAAAAGTGGTTCAAAACTTCATATTTGTATTTCTTCTTTATTTAAACTCAATCACAACGTTTTTATCTGAATACGACGAACTGGTCGAAATGGTACGTCGCTCAACAAAATCTGATCCACCTAAAACCTCGTTCGGCACAGAAAAATGAACACACTACGAAACATGTCGAGGTGCTTACGAAGAGAGAAAATGGTGAAAAATTGAATTTCTATGAAGTAGGGCAAACTCTAGATAAAGGAATTTCGATTAAAGGAGACAAAAAAGGATCAAGAATCGGCGCTAATCAATCTCTTTATGGGAGACGCCAAGAATTCGACTCCTAAAGGACATCGTGGAAACAATTTGAATGAAAATATGTACTATACAGGGAGTTACAGTGGCTAGCTGACTGATGTAAATGACTGCTATATTCTTCTGGAACAAAAACTTTACCGAATGGTTGGCCAAATCAAATGACATGATCAAACCTCATATGATTCAGAATGCGCGTGAAAGGCGGCGCTATTCTCCGACTGCGCTATCGCGCCCCTAACAAAAGTACGAGATGAAATAGTGACAAGGGCCCAAATAAGTCCAAATAATAAGCGATGAAGGATAACGTGAACATAGCAAGCCTTCCACCCCTGAATGATCAGGGGCCAAATTCATCAACGACTTACAGCAATTTAACAGGGAGAAAGAATTACAGCCTACATCGCTGATAGCGCGGCTTATCAAGCGATGTGGGGCAGGATTCATCAAAGTTACTGCAGTAACTTTAACGGAGAATTGTAAGCAAATAGCTCAGATAACGCGGCTTATCAAGCGATATGGTGAGCGATAAGCCACGTTATCTGAGCTTTCGCTTACGGTTCTCCGCTAAAGTTACTGCAGTAACTTTGATGAATCCGGCCCATGGTGGGCGATAAGCCGCGTTATCTGAGTTTTCCGCTTGATTTCTCTGTTAAAGTTATGTAAGTCGTTGATAAATCCGACCCAGGGCTGCTGCTGGGCCTATTTGACCGGGTCCCGATCCATCAACTCCAAGTAAAGGCAAAGAAATCGCCATGGGACGCGGAGAAACCCGTAGAGATTGTTGGGTATCCTCTACCCAGCAATATACCCGTAAATGTTGGGTAACACCCCAGGTTCAATCGTTGGCAAATCCGCCCCCAAGAGATGTGAAACAATGACCTCCCGCCTACCAGCTGCGTCTCCCAACCTTTTTCATAGAACAGAGGCCTCATTCAGACGGAAGTACATGCAGCGGCGGGTGGCAAGCATCCCAGAGGAATTGATTAGCATCCAATCTTCCATCCGTTGCAATTAATATGTCGATCAAGCAGAACAGAGTCCATAGAGCAGCAGGGCTCAGCAGTTTGAATCATCACACTATAATTTCTCCCCTCCACTACTGGATACGAAACGACGCTGGGGATAATACATCCTACACTACAATATTTCACGACAAAATGAACACTTTTCAAAACAAGTTGGACGTCCTTCTAAGCAAGCTTGACGCTTTTGAAATCAAACTGAAATCGATCCCATCCAAATCGAAACAGGCCTAGTCTTACACGCTACACTGGGGACACTCCGAGAACGTTAGAAAATTGCTTGTCCAATTAGTAATTTTGATAATTTAATTAAAGATTGATGAGGAATTACGAGATCTCACTCATATTCAAAATTCGGCTCTTGGGGGAGGCACATATCTAAATAGTGCTGACAAATCGACTTGAGACTTACCGAGCGGCTCCTGCTGGGCCCGAATTCATGAACGGCTTACCGGAAGGTGAATGTAAAATCTACTGCCTCTCCCCACTTACCCGTGATTCATGAATGCGCGGCGGGGAAAATCAGCGGTAAGATCTGAGGTCAATGCTACCTCGCTAGCGCGCTAGCATACATTTACCGCCAAAGCAAGGATTTTGCTCTCCGGCTAACTTCTGACCCTACGCAACAACCCTGGCCCGTTGCCAACTCACCCGCCAAATTAATACTCTATAGGTGCGCCAGGTCATGAATCAGAAACAGATGTAAGTTCCCGGTAAGTGGCTGCTAAGTGGCCGTTGAGGTAAATGAGGGTAGAATTCACCGCCGGCCGCGTCCATGAATCATGGCCCTGGAGAACACGACAGGACATAAATTTAGAAAATTCCCGGAGAAAAAGAAAAAAGAAAAATTACATTTGTTTTCGCCACGGTTGTAAGGCGAAGTTATGTGCCCTCCTCACCATGTTAGATCCAGATTATAACATGTCAGGCGGCGGTCACCACGCGGCATGCGGCTTTATTTGCCCTCCTCACCATGTTAGCTCCTGGTTATAACATGTCAGGCGGTGGTCAGCACACGGCATGGCTTCATTGCGTCGCTCTTTGCCCGCTGAGACGGTTTAATACCGCGGCGATTTGATTTTTTTTTTTTGTTTGTTCGCTCGTTTTTTCTTTTCTTTTAGGTTCTATCGTGTTCTCCAGGAGTCGCTCGATAAGTTACAAATCGATTTTTTTTACATATTTTTTTAGATAAGTGGCCCCACTCGACTAGGACAGATCCCAGAATTCCTACATTTAAAGGCATTTAAATAGGTAACTGACATACTGATTCACTTCCTCTTAATCGTGTTGTGCTACAGTTCTTTTCTGTTCTGCGGTTGCCATCTCTTGCAGCTTTTCTATCACCTTAACCACATAGGCAATGACCTGTGTAATAAATAATTACAGTTCAGTATAACATTTTTTGAAATTTTTTAAATTCAGCTGCCGCAATAAGAGAACGTTGAAATTTTATAATTTTTATTTTCCAAGAAAAAATTGTGAGTTAGAGCTCATTCTAGAGTAAAGGAAGGTAGCAATTTTGGACGTGGTAAAAGAGATCGCGCCATGCATTCGAATAGTTTTCTGCGATTTTAATCTAATTGAAGACAGAAATCCTTTCTGCGTTGAGTTACACACTTTTCACCAAAAAGGAAACGGGAGAAATGTAGGAAACACACAATTCACTTCACTGTTTCAAATAAAATGAATTTGCATTTTTTATATCTTCAATCAAATGAAAATCCTGGCAAACTAGACTACTGCATGGCGCGATCCTCAACACGTTATAAAGAAATGCTGCCTCTCTGCGCTAACAAGGAATAAGCCTTTCTTTGAAGAATAAAAATAGAATTTTAAACGGTACATGTCGCAAAGATGGGCAGCATTCGGAAGTGGGAGCGCGCCAGCCAATCAGATCGCATTAAAATGGCATGCCATTCAGAGCCGATCTCTGATTGGCTGGCGTGTCTACGGTCAGTGTCCCGCTTGTTTGTGATTGGCTGGCGCATCACCACCTCCCAATGCTGCCCATCTTTGCGACATGAACCAATTGTTCCAACTGCCCCGGGTAGTTTCTGTTCTAATGTGGAGGAAACTCGATTGGAATTTGGAATTTTCAAGTATGGTCTTAGATGGGAGGGAATACAATTTTGACCTCAACTTGGACACTTTCTAAATCAAATTGTACTCCTTTCAAATCCAACTGAATGTTCATGTTCAGTCTGATTTCGAAACCGTGAAGCTTTCTTAGTAAAGAGTCCAATTTTGATTTGAAAACTGTACAGTTTGATATGCAAACTGCCCAATGTGATTTAGGAAGTGTCTAATTTTAGTAGGAATGTGTTCAATCTGAGGTAAATATTGTATACCCTCCCATCCATGACAATACTCGTCGTCCCTGCATTGTACTCTCCTCATCGAAATCGATTCCTTCCCCCAGATTGACTCTGGTGGAAACCAGTTCTTGAGAGTTTTTGTGCCCAGCACCGTGGACAAGTGTGTTGTCGATTAGAGAACTGATTTCTGGTCACTGCACTTTTAGAACAGAATTCTGACAGCTGGATGAGCAGCTAGTGTCCGAACATTGCCGACATGTCAAGCATAAGCTGTTCCTCAGACGAACACCGCACACCAAGGTGCTGGCGACGACCATCTAAGCAGACCCTGCGCGTTATCCTTTCGGGTAAAATACGGGACAGAGCTACAGGGCCTGAATAGTTCGTCGGTTATTCTACCGGTGTGTCTGTTTGTTCAGCTGCAGTTTCAGATGATGTCTACAGGGATGTGATGTTTTTCGATGTCTGAAAAAACCACGACCCTGCAAACATCACCTGCTTGTCCAGCACAACAAGCTCGCCGTGATCTCAGCTGAAGAAGCAAACACAACAACAAACTGTTCAGCTAATTACACAGCACAACAGATCCAGTAGACATCACACCGCTGCATCTTGCAAGCTTCCACTGCTATGTAGGCGATGTGGCAACACGCGGATTAAGGGACTGAAGACCATCTGGGGCCGTATTCATCAGCGACTTACAGCAATTTAACAGAGAAAATACAGGCGAAATCTCTGATAGCGTGGCTTACTGTGCGATTCCATAGTTACCTTTCAGTCCCTAACTCGGTAGCTTAAAGGACTTCGTAAAAATTGAGCATTGTGTTCATTTTCGTCGTTTAAACATACATCTGACATCCTTCCCTGAGGCCAGCTTCATCAGCCGCTTACCACCCTTTAACGGTGAAAATACCGCCAAACCACATGACATTTACCAGCATCGGTATTTGCTGGTATTTTCACCGTTAGAGGACGGTAAGCGGTTGATGAATATGGCCCTTGGTTGAAAAACCTTGTCATGGTGAATCATTTCTATCAGGGCCAGATTCATCAAGGACTTATAAAGATTTGACGGAGAAATTACAGCCGAAATTCCTGATAACGCCAACAATTCCCCATATCGCCTGTTGTTAGCCGCGTTAATTCGCGTTTTTTTAGGAATTTCGGCTGTAACTTCTCCGTTAAATCTCGGTAAGTAGTTGATGAATCCGGCCCCAGGATCTTCAGTTCGGTTCAATGCTGATATCAGCGGCTAGTTCATTCCGATATACGGGGGAGTGCTGATGGGTCCGACGAGGTGTGGATCTTGTGTTCGATCAAACAGCGCAGGTGGTATAATGGCGCAGAGCATTCCTGCCCGGCCAGCAGGAGGTGCGGGTTCGAGTCCCGCCTGGCGCTAGAGTTTTGATCGCAAACATCGTTGTAACAGCCTACATCCTCGTCGTGGTGCTTTCGTAGCTCTCCACAAAGATTTCTCCTTCTTATGAGCAACTATTATCCATTTGCTTTAACGATGCTAGTGCTTCTAGAGCGAAGAAGCTGCTCTGGGCCACTCTGGCACACAACTGGAACGAGCAGGATATACTGTTAACACTCTCGACCTCGCCGGCATCATCGTTCAACGAGGAGTGATTGATGTTCATCGGTGGACGCCCTCCAGAATTTCAGAGAACGCTGGACATGCTCATCATCAGACGGTCGGCTATGCTCCACCCTGACACAATGCGTTTTCTCACTTCAGAAGTAGACGTCATAGAGCTCCTGAGAAGGAAAAGATCATCGTGAAGCTGCGGCAAAGGGAACTAACTCCTCTCGCTTTCCGCAGCTCTTGAAGAACAAATTTCCTCCGCTATTAACAGTCACGACTTGTCGCTTCAACGCTCCTAGTGGTCTTCGAGCGAGTGACACCAGCTGGGCTACTTTGGCACATCGCAGGGATGCATGAAGTCTTCTCGGTGCAGCCTATCCAAGAAGTCGGCATATAAGACCAACTATGTATTATAGGTAGAGCGAAGCTCACTAAGAAGAAAAGAGAGTGTTTTGGAGCTGCTAATTAGGACAATAGCACTGTGACGTTTCCAGCTGCTCTTCAAAAAGGAACTTCCTCCATTCCCAATTGCCACGACTGATTTCTTCGACGCTACTAGTGCGATGAATACCCAACTGAGCCACTTTGGCACGCAACTGAGATGTACAGGTCTTGCAGGCGCCTCCTGAGCAGGTCGACACAACGGCTAACGAGCAGATACCGATGTGAACCCCTTGCAGGTTCTTTCTCTCCCTGTGCTTTGCTCAGAGCTGGTCGGTGATAGCCTTCAGCTTGCACGAGAAGTTGGCTATGAATAGGACGACCACCATGATGACTCGGCGGCGTATTTTCCGTGACTCTAACGCTTCTTCTAGCCGTCAGCTGAGCAGGGGTGTGCGTAATTACGATTTACGATTTACGATTTTACGATTTACGGTGATTTTTGGCAATTTTTTTACGATTTACGATTTACGACATTTTGGGTCGTAAATCGTAAATTTTCGTAAATGTGATCTTTGGTCCACGGATGACAAACATCCACTTAACGTGACGCAATTCGGGTTATGACGATGTACCCACTTTTAAAGACTTCCCTCGTAGCTCATTGCTATTTCCTATTTACCCTTTTATGCTCTGCTGTGGCGCTGTGACAGAACAACGCAGCTTTGTGGATAGGCCGATCGAGTTAATTCCTGGCAACTGGGCTAGCTTTTTTTTTTCGTCACACTCTATCACAACATCTCACATTCGAATGGCTTGAGAGCATTTCGTTTCAGTCCACAGAAAAACATGAAAATTCTCCTTGCACTGGAATGAAGATGACCTGCTGAACCATACTCTATGCTGCAACCACCGCCTGGTCAACTTGTGACTTCTTCACCACTTGTTCACCACATAGACGACTCAGCCCAATGCACACGAGTAGAACTCATGCAAGGCCATCAAGGAATACTGGACTTGATTGGATGCTGTGGAATAACAGCTGAACTGTTGCAAAGAGTAAAACAATCATGCTTCAATCTGCTTATCACTGCACGTCATGGTGCGGAGTCTGTTTACGTATGAGGTGCGCCTTAAGCAAAGCGGCTGACATCTTCATGATAAAAGCGAAAAAGTTTGACACTTTTGGTCTCGTTTTCAGTGGTTTGATTGGGGCTGTTGCGTTCGCACTATGCGGCCCGTTCAGAATGCTAAAGACTGGGCAAAAGATACGATGGCGTTTGTTATAAAGGTAGTGGAGAGCAGGACTGGCTAATGCAAGCAGTCATTAATTGGTAATACAATATCTTGAAGTTTGCGAAATTTAGCAATTGCAAGCAAATCTGCGAACGAAGTAAATGCCGAACATAGTTGGCTGGTATCGTCGAACGACGATCTTTCATTCCAGAAGTTGTGGTTGCCTTCAGAAATGATAAAGGACAAAGCATAACGTTAACCAGTCCCTGTTTGAGATGCGCCATCCATTCTTTCTACCTCTATGGGATATCGTAGAGGTCATTTGGGTGTGGGTTTGCCCCAGAGAGTGAACTGCGGTTGCCGGCGATGTGGAGGTAGTGTTTTATCCTTCCCAGGCAAATCAGGTACCAGTTCACAACGCAGCAGGTATGGAAAACTATTCTGGAGCACGCGATAGTCATCCTCCTTCGACTTCTCTACCATGGGCTTCCCCTATATGTTAAAAACGCACCTTGTACGAATCAGTTAAACCACTTTCAATTCAAGCTGCACCTTGCTTCTCTACTTTACTTTTAAAGAATGCCACACAAATACCTTCTTTTATAATTTTAAATCAAAAATTCCGACTATGATGCGTGTCCAAAAATGTGATCATACTCTTTCAATCGTCATACAATTGCTTCCCGTCTGCTACAAAAATGCTGTTGTACAATTCAAAATATGAGAAGGCGTGTCATACCATAGAAATGTGCCAGGCGCTCACTCAGTAGGGGATGCTTGTTGGATTATTTGTGCAAATACTGTCTTCGCCGAGTTGGCCAGCGATCAAATTATTATTATTGGATGGAATGGTTTTTGTTGGTTTATTCGGAGTTGTTGCGGTTGTTTCTACAAAGTCATAGTTTTATATGTAAGCCATTGGCTAGTAGAATGATAAACATTTTTGATCGCCCAAGCAGTGTAAGCTTTTTATTCGGGCACCCTGTATAGGCTCCTTTTAAGTAGCGTTTTTGAACAAGCGGTTTATTTTGGTTCTCCAAAAACTTGTCCAGCTCGATTTGAAATGTGCTAGTTGATTTTAATGGCTTCCATCTTAATTAGGAAGCAATGTGTCCAGCTCGAGCTGAAAACGTCTCAGTAGAACATAGCTAGCTTTGATTAGCTTTAACATAAGAAAAGGAAATTAGATGCATAAAAAATCAGGCACCTCTTACGATTTACGGTTTACGATTTACGATTTACGACGATTTTTTCGTAATTACGATTTACGATTTACGAAATTGAGGATTTCGTTTACGCACACCCCTGCAGCTGAGCTACTGACGTCAATGCCAAAAGAACGCGTGAAATCTCTCATAACGGCTTTCATTCTGACGTCCGTCGACCTCCCTTGAGCACATCTTCTTTGATCCTTCCTCGGATAATATGAAGCTGCACTTCGAACAGCAAAAAACGCTCCAATCGTTTTGCTCTAACTTCGGTAGGCAGGGTTCGACAGCGCTTGGAAGTCAGAACTTCAGCGATGAAGAACATGAAGAACAGCCTACGTAAACTATGCATTTAGTCCAGAACGCTAACTATAAACGATAATAGGCGACTAGCACGATATCGGTAGCACATCAGGGACACAGCATTTTCAGCAGCTCTTTGGGAAGGAATTTCCTCTGTTACGAACGTACATCACATTCCTTCCTTACTGTTCCGGAAGCGACTGTGGGCCAATTTGGCACAGAACCATACCAGAAACGTTGCAGTGGACGATATTCAGTTCAGCGACTAATGGCTTATAAGCTTAAACGTTCACAGCTTTGCTCATCTGAAACCGACACCTAAGGGCCTGTTCATACTCCGCGACGGGTGTGACGGCAGCGACAAGAGCGACAAGGCAAATCATACCTATCGACTTTTCCCAGGCGATGGCCCGACACTGATCGATACGCATCCTTCGCCCTGTCGCTTCCGCCTCTGAGGTCGCGAAGTATCAACAGACCCTAAGGCGTGATTTATACTCGTCGCCGGAAAGCGCGGCGTTAGGCCCCGTTTATACTTCATCGCGGCGCGACGCGATGGCCACGCATTAAGGCCAAATTGGTCGATCGCGTCGCACAATCAATATGGCCACTATACGTGGCGTCGCGTCGCGCCGCGACGAAGTATAAACGGGGCCTTATGAAGGCCACCAATATCGATTGAGCGACACAGAAGATCGATAGTATAACAGTAGCTTTCATGCGCTGCCCGGTGAAAGAAGCATCATCCCGCCTAATGTGACGTCGTAGTGAGTCTACATCAGCGTTTATACTTCACTCAACAACATTGGAACCAAAGGTGAGGAGCGCGGCGTTATAAAAGCCGATTATATTATCGGTCGCCTGCTGACGCTCAATCGATAATGCTAGTTTTCATGACTCTTCCCAGCGACAAGTATAAATTCCGTCTCAGGCGTCGATCTTAGACAACACGGCTGTGATCGTTTAAGGTTCTGAGCCATTAGCCCTTAAACCTTTAGGTGATATCTAGGCAGCACAGGCGGTCGAATTTTTTACGGTCACGCCCCGCTGCAGCAGCTCGCCGGCTGAAGTATAAAACTTTCTAGAGCAGCCTGAAGTGGCTGCGGGCGACAATGTCCGACAATCGGCGACGAAATCGATGAGGAACAAACCGTCTAGCAAGAAAAAGCGGCATTCGTTCGCGATATGGGTAGAGATCATCAAGAACCTTGATCGTGAGTAAAGTTTGACCAATGTAAAAGACAACCGAACACCGACTCTTGTGCCTTGGCAGGGGACATATCGTTCGTTCGATGCGTCCTAATGCGTACCTTATATCACGTAGGCCACATTAACGACAAGTGCCAAGAAAACAACAAAGAAAGGGTGCCGTTAAAAATTGCTGGGGCAGAGCTGTATGCACCTTCTATTTGAACCTGTAATGGTCTACTAGACGGTCCCAGTTAGCCCTAGTTTATAGTTGCGCCGTTGCGCGACGCGGCACCACAGTCGGAATAGATATCGATCGTACGACGTGAAAATCGATGTCTAGGGCAATCGTGGAACCGCGCCGCGTGGCGGCGCAAGTATAAACTCGCACTTATACAGTTGTCCGGCAAACTTGAATCAAAACAGCAAAGAGTGATCAACCACCCAAGGATGCGCCATGCATTATACGCAATTATTGTCGAAACGGGGATTTGGCTACAAATTTAGTCTATACGAGGGGTACTGGTTCGACAAAAGGGTAAGTTGACCAGAAAAGGAATCGAAACGAAGATGTCCAACCGCTTGACACCAAGTGACAAGACTTAGCCTCAGTCCACTGGTACAGAAGGCACACAATGCCCCTATACAGACCAAGGAAAGTAAGTAGAGCTACAGCGAAGGGCGATTCTGACGAGGAACTAGCCGCAACGAACTTCACAGACACAGCTCGAATGGTGAAAACAAGGACCTAATGCTCCGTCGGGGCCGCAAAGGAACCTCGTCGCCGTCTGACAAGTACATCTCGTCTCTCTTGAGCGACATACGGCTGCCGGCTGCCACAGACCGCCCACATTGAACTTTCTTAAGCAAGCATCGATCGTCGTCAGACACCGACACGAAGCTTCGACAGAATCAGCAGCGAAGCACTGGGTTCTCCAGGCGACACGATTCAAGGAGGTCGTCGTTGGGTGGCCGCTGAGCTGCTTAGAGGCCGGCAGCAGACACCATGGACGGACGGACGGATCGCGTGCTCACATATCACTTATGTATAACACCACCGACGGCATCAATAAACACCGCCGGCGAGGATGGCGGCCGGCGACGATTCGCCGACGGCAACAGCTTCTTAGTAGTGCAAACAGAGTGGATGGAAACATCCCCTTCGGACGTCTTCTATAAACTTCGCCGGCACGAACGGCAAAACACGCGACGACGGGGCTTCCTGGGCACGGAATGTGATGGCTTATTCCCCGCAGGGAGCAGCATAGCTGTGTTGGAAGGTTTTAAACAGCTTGAGCTTTCTCCATCAATTTTTTCGTCATTTTTTGAGCTGGAGCATCAAGTAATACAAGAATTGGAAGAATATTCGCCATCGCAACACTTCACATCAAGATTCTCAACGTAAGAAATGCCCGTTGTCCTTCAAAAAGACTCCTACCACACTTCTGGGGTCAGATTCATCAACCGCTTACCGGCCTTTAACGGTGAAAATACCGCCAGACCTGATGCTGATTAATGTCACATCAGGGGGTTCGGCGGTATTTTCACTGTTAGAGGGCGGTAAGCGGTTGATGAATCTGCCCCAGATGTGTAGTAGGAGTTCTCTTTGCAGAACAACAGCCATTTCATACGGTGAAAATCTTGGTGTGAAGCGAAGATGGCAAATATTCTTCTCTTTTCTGTATTGCTTGATGCTCCAAGTCAGAAATTGACGAAAAACTGATGGAGGCAGCTCAAACGAAAGGTTTAATACCTTCTAGCACAACAATGTCTTCCCTGCGGGAAATAAGGCACCACATCCCGTGCTTAGAATGCCCCGTCGCGTGTTTTCGCGCCGTTTGTGCTGGCATCATTCAGGAGACCAGCTTACCAACCTCGGACGGCTTGGTTGGCCTGGTTGCGAAATCAGAACCAAGAACCGGGAATTGGACGCACGCGACAGTCTGTGCCTCCTCCGACTGCTCTACCACGCATCCAAACCATAGATTGATTAATACATGGAAAGAAGAAGTCACCGGATCACCGCATCATCGTTCCAAATCAAAATCAATGCAAAATTGGCGAAGTTTGAACAAACGGCGCAATCAAAAACCGTTGATCATCGCTAGCTTCCTACCTTTTTTGGTATGCAACACATTTTTGATCACATTCTCATTTTTGCAGGGCACGAGCTGCGCATTGAATAAACAAATGAATCTGAATTGCAGCCTGCAAGGTCCACTTTTTAAGGTAAAGGCTACACTTGAAGTATCGATTAGGCAGCGCGAATGATCGACATCGCTGTTGCAACGAGTCAAGGCGGATGAAGTATAAACTATGGCCGCCTGACTAAAAATCAGGGCTGCGAGGGTTTTTAACCTCATTGATCCTAAGACACATTTGCACGAAATGCATGCGAGTATTGCAGTTTATTACGACGACGTTTGTTGATCAAAACTCTAGCGCCAGGCAGGACTCGAACTTGCAACCCAGCTAATCGGGCAGGGTGCTCCACGCCTTTACACCACCGGCACCGCTTGATCGAATGCTCATCAAGCATCGAGCTGACGGGTCCCACAAGGTGTGGATATTGCGTTTGCTCAAATGGCGACAGTTGTGTAGTGGCGGACAGTATTCTGGTTCTGTTAGGAGGCGGTGCGGGTTCGAATCACGCCTTGTGCTAGAGTTTTGATCGCAACAAAACACCGTTATGACACCTTGCAATCTTTGTATCGGTCACTTGAGGCTCGAAGAAAATCATTTGAACCATTTCTATGTGAAAAGAATGTCAGGAAATGAAGGGAAGGTAGGACCCTATACGTAGCTCCATCCAGTAAGGTAGCTGCGCAAACACTCTCAGCCTCACACTTTCAATCGGACATTATTGTGTGCCTGTCCACGTTCCATTCTCCTTCCTTTTGACGAGAAAAACGTATGATTGACGGTATGAGGCTGACAGTGTTCGCCCAGCTACCTTATTGGATGAAGTTACATATAGGATCCCACCTTTTTTCCGGCTCGAACGCAATCTCCACAGCTTGTTGGACCAATCGCACTTACCCCTACATATATCTTGATGAGCGTTCGATCAAACGCAGCAACAAAATCGACTCTGATCGGTAAAAAACGGCATTTAAAGGCGATATGAACAACGAACACAACAAAAACACTTGGACACTGGACATTGGACAAGAGCCGGTTAAAAACCTGCAGAACTCCCAGGGACGGTCAATATTTTCGCAACGCCGAGCCTAATCAGCTGGTCTTATTGAAACTGGGACGAAGCTTGAAAGCGATCGGACCACATAAAGACTGGTAAACGTTGTGACGACCGCTTGCATACATATTAATGTAATGACACTGACGCAAACGCGCCGCCGTCACCCGTCACTTGAAACGCGAGTCACCGAGTGCTCGTTCGCATGACTTAAGTGACTGCTCATATATCGCCGTTTCAACCTTCAACTGAACGCGTTATTAAATAAACAAAAGGATAAAGGACGGCGTTACTCAATCCCTTTTGGGATGCGCCACGCATTCTACTTCCACTGGATGTCGTGGAGGTGATCTGAATGCGTATTTGGCCCTACAATGACTTGCGGTGAAGAGCCGATAAGCAACTCAGCGCTTTATCCTTCCCAGGCCAGTCTGGTACGAATTCACCGACCCAGAAACAATAGAACGCTTGGTTGGTGTGGGCGGTAAATCCGAATCAGGGACCTGATATCGGGTGCACGCGATAGCCGGCACTCAACCCGACTGCGCTACACACGCCCGAACGCATTAGTATTGAAGCTGATCGCTATGAAAAAGCGCTGAAGTAAGCAAATCACCGAAAGCGGACGTCTTCACCTAGGGTCTCAGACGTATAACTGATGGTGAATAGCCAAAATGAGTACCACTAGAGTATCTCCAATGTTCAAGCAGTAAAATAAAATAAACAAAGCAATAAGAAATAGATAGCAAATATAATAAATAAAATAAAGAATATAAAAATGATTGAAGTCGTTTTCTTGAAGCCTCAAGTGGTTGCTACCGATATATTAGGTTGTCCCATAAGTCTTCGCCGTTTTTTCAACGATTCACTGCAGATTTCGCCGGCGGTCTCTTTCATAGCACTGCATGGCTTTCGAGAGAGAATGATTTGCTCTATCAGAGCTTTTATCGAATTTCTTTTTCCATCATGAAATTTGTCAATTTTTAGGTCGTTGAAGTGAAAAGTGAAAAAGTGAAAAAGTAGCCATTTGCGCACTTGTTCTCTCCGCTTAGGTTTGTAATTTTTTGCGCAGTTTTTATAGCACTTGGAAGACAATGTCTTGTACTATAAGAACGTGTGTTAGCGCTGTTTGCTCATTTGTCCTTTATTGAGTTTTAGGTCATCAAATTGGGACGTCCGAAGGAGGATGGTTATTTTTGCCGATAGCTCCTGCTCTGTGGTTGGATTTTTTGGGCTGGTGTTGTATGTCATTCGAAAGAAAATGTCTTGCTCTATAAGAATATGCGTCGCGTTTATTGATTTCTGTTGAATGTCAACAAAATGCCAAAAAGAGAAAAATCGTCTTCATCAACGACTCCTTCTCCTTCTTCAGTTGTTGATATTCGACCGAAATCAGCGTGAGCCAATAAACGCGACCCAAATTCTTACTGAGCAAGACATCCTCTTCCAAACAATATGTAACACCAAGCAAAAAACTCCAACCACTGAACCGGAGTTTTGGTAAAAATTCGTACGGGAAAGTCGGAATTCCCAATTTGATGGCCTAAAAATCAATAAAGGGCAAGTGAGAAAATAGGACCAACACATATTCTTGTAGCACAGAACATTGTCTTCCAAATGGATAAAAAAAACTGCGCAAAAATTTACAAACCCAAGCGGAGAGAACAAGTGCGCAAATGGCTACTTTTTACTTTTTCACTTTTTCACTTCAACAACCTAAAAATTGAAAAATTTCATGACGAAACAAGAAGTGCAATACACCTCTGATAGAGCAATTCATTCTCTTTCGGAAGCTATGCAGCGCTATGCAAGAGACCGCCGGCAAAATCTGCAGTGAATCGTTGAAAAAAACGGCTGGGACTTATGGAACAACCTAATATTTTATTGCGATCAAAACTCTAGCGTCGGGCGGGAGTCGAACTCACACCACCACTACCTCTTAACCGGGCAAAAATGCTCTAGGCCGTTAGATGACAGGCGCCGTTTGACTGTGTCTATCAAGGCCACTAACTCGCTTGGCTGAAGAACTTTGCAAAAGAGGAATAAAACAAAATAATTTGATTTTAATGCCGTTTCTATTTACTTGATGCATTTTTCACTTTACATCTCTTGTTGTTTCATCATTTCGTTATTTATTTTATTTGAGCGCGGTCGGAAGAGGCGCTGGCTGTCGCATGCACCCGATTCCAGGTTCCTGGTTCGGATTTCCCGCCCAGGCCCACCGAGCTTTTCATCCTTCCGGGACGGCGAGCTGATGCCAGGCGATTGCGAAGAATGAAACACTGATTTGTTTATCGTGTGGCCAACACAACTCACTGTATAGATCAAATACCCATGCAAACTGCCTCTACGATACCGCGCAGAAACAGAATGCATGGCGCGTTCCACAGAAGAACTGACTAACGTCCACCTTTACACATTTTCCTTTATAAAAGCCACTAAAAACCCGGCTACGCCAAATAGACTGCCTTGTTCGAATGACCCAATAAATGCTCTTTCTATTTTCAGCCGTGCCTAGGATTTATCGCCAGAATAATCCCCGGGTAAAAACTAACCCGCCCAAGCGAACACATATTCAAACCAAATTCCTAGCAGCGAATATTTCAATTACTCCACTACTGAATATTCAATCTGTATAGCGAGTGGGGGTGTGGAGAATCTCGCCGAAGCACAAATAACACGCCCAGTCAACAGCGAACGTTAACTATGCTTCAGAATATGGACAGAAGCAGGAAGGAAGGACCTGTGGCAATAAAAAAACTAGGATGCGCCACGCATTACACTTCTGCTGGATATCGTGGAGGCGCTTTGTGTGCCGGCCAACGAACTGACCGGCCAGCAAGTACATTGTCAGCGCTTTGTCCATTCCAGTCAAGGCTGTGTCTGTACCGACTCTGTATAGAGGCAACACTTCAGTGACGGTGGGAACCAAACAATTGAAGAGGCAGGGGGGGGGGGGGGGGGGGAGTGGTATGCAGGAGGACAGGCGTTTCCTCCGATACGCTAGTCGTCAATCTCAGATGAGGAGGAGCAAAAGCACCAGCTAATCAGAGTTCGGACCGATCAAGCACCAGCCAATCAGGGCAGAGAGCGCACGCTCTGGGTGGCACTGGGTCTGGGAGTGATTCCCCACTCCTCATGAAGGCCATATTAACGACTAGTACTGTGTAAGACAGGATTAATTGTCGGTCGTCGAAAGCTGCCACCACCCATTAGACCCCGTTCATACTTCAGTCACAAATCGACTAAATGGTGCGCATACTGGCCAAATCGACTGATCGTGTAGCTCTGCGTCAGAGTATAAACGAGCCCTCGGGTAATCGAAATTGATAGTTTTACAACGCCGCGCCACCTGGCGACTGACGTAGAAATCCCACCTAACGCTCATATTGCGCAGACTGCAGAATCGATTCCAAGATCCGATTCGTAGCTAGGCCCAGTGATCTCAAAGCGACAAAAACCGAGGGACCTTTTTACCGGCTGGTTTCCACAAACCTTTGGGTTAATCTGGAACGCCTCAGTATGCCACTACGATGTAGTGTACGGGTAGAATACATGGCGTATCCGAAAAGAACTGATTTATGACAAAATTCATCGTTCAAGTGAACTAGCCCAGGACTAGAACTTGAGTTCACCTTCCTTTTCATATTGTGGATGTTGAAACTCGTCGCCTTTCCAACCTCTGGGATGAGCCACGCACTCAACTTCTTGAATATACAGGCAGCTGGACCACGCATTTGGCGTTTACTGTAGTCAGAGCGGAGCAGATCCGAACTTTTGGCCTCTAGTTGGCTAATTCAACTAATGAAAGGGCTTTGTCTTCTAGACTTTCAGGACATTTTCCACTTATAAGGTTAACGACGCGTTGTAGCGTCGCCGAAAGAGGCGCCGGCTGCTTCCGATTCCAGGCTATTGGCCCTGGGGCCAAATACGCATTCCAATTGTCTCCACGACATGAAATTGCTCTCGTTGAAGAAGAAAGCGTGGCGCGTACATGCCAGAAGGGTTGATTAACGTTGTCCTTTATCGTTTTATCCTTATAAGGCTGACAACCCGCCTCCAGTTTGCATAGACGCAGAACTCTCATAGCGATCCGCCACATGAAACGGAAGTGGTCTACTTCCGTTTCATGTGGCGGATCCTCTTGGGATATGCCATGACTTCGACATCTGTCCGATAAGAATGGATAATCGATAAGCGATTGCAATCAGAACAATCGAGCCTTTCTCTTGTTGTTAGAAGGCAGTTTAGTTGCGATCAAAAACTCCTGCCCCAGGCGGGATTGAAAACCTGCACCTTCTGCATTCCGCGCGGCGATGCTACGCCTTGCACCACCAGCGCCGTTTGACCAAACAAAATGAAGACAGGGAAGAATATATCGTGGATGTTCTATTCGGTCAAACAGCGTCGATGGTGTAAAGCGTAGCATCGCTGTCCGGAAAGCAGAGGGTGCGGGTTCGAGCCCCGCCTGGCGCAAGAGTTTCGATCGCAACTAAAGATCCTTCTAAGAACAAGAGAAAGGATTAATTGAGCTGAATGTGCGGTTGCTTATCAACTTGCCGTTCCTATCAGATGTCGAAATCGTGGCTTATCCTAAGAGGATGAAGGCCACTACCACTTCATGTAGCAGATCAGCATCGCTGTGAGAGTTCTGCTTCTACGATCCGGATATCCCGTATAAAACATCCAGAAATCCGAGGTCCACAGCATTGCCGTCATTTGAATCGTCCAATTATCCGAGGATTTTCTATCGGATCCATTGTACACTTCAGAACAACTCCATGGGCCTGTTCCTCTGATCCTGTGGACAACTGCGCCTTGAGAACTACAGAAATCCCGTCTAGCGCTCAGCTAGGAGCCGCCTAATGGGCTGCTTTTGGTGGACTATTCTGCAAAAGTGCATGACAAGTTCCTTCCTTGTTCCCTTGTCTCGACCATGGTGCATGTTCTTCAATGGGAACAAGGGAAAGTGGCGACTTGGTGCCCTTTTGGCCGGCTGGCTCCCAGAGGAAAACATGAAATAATTCACCGCCAGAGCAACTCTGCTCTGACACAAACTTTCCTTGAAAGTGCACCGCAGAACACGATAACAACACCGAGCGCGACGTCTATATTTGGACGTCGTAATCCCGAGCAGAGCTCCATTAACTCAAATGAAATCGCCCTTATGGGAGCGAGCGACTCTGTCGCTGTCTGTGAGGCAGACACACGAGTGCAGCTCGGCTGATCTCTCTACGAGCCCAGCTGAGTCGCGGAGACGATTAGGGAACGTCATCGAAGATTCTTTCCCCGATCGATCTGAAGCCATATGCCAGACAGTCTGAGGAAAAGGAAACCAGGCGCGGTGCGGCGCCGAGACGAAATCTCTGCGACGGCGACGTTGACTGTTTGCGATTGAAACAGCTGACTGCACACACAGAGCGACAAAAAAGAGAAGGTGCAGCACGTGACGCCGCCGACCGGCGCAAGGTGATAGCGCGGCCGGCGGCAGCGACGACAACGAAACATCAGAACAAACAACGAAGAGCAGCCAAGACGAAGCAGAAGGGCACCTAGGCACAGCCACAGCCACAGCCACAGCCGCGCCGCTGCCGTCGACGCACACCCAGCTGATGTAAAACATTCACGGACTGTGCTCTAGCAGCAGAAACCGAGTGAATCTCGGGGAACCGTGGTTCCTTTGGTTGACCAGTACATGTGCCAAAACAGCTCAAAACTATCATTTCCTGATCAATTTCATGTCCTTTTTCATGATGCCACCTGGTTGATGTGCCGTATTTGGCTGAGTTCAGTTTGTATTTCCCCTGAGTGCCTTTTGCAGCGTATTGAATAAGTAAATAAATAAATAGATAAATAAATAAAAATGTGGGAAGATACCAGAAATGAAAACGTGGGAAAATACACCAACAAACATTTAACGGATATGCGGGGTAAAGCACGGTCTTAATCAATCCGTCTTGGGATGCACCACATGTTCTATTTCTGGAGACTGACTTTATTATGTATTCAATTTATAATCATTATTCATTTATCCAATTTGGATTTTATTATTTATCGTTATTTTTATTATTTACTTGGTCTATATAATGACCTGTGATGGCTAGACGATGGACAAGTCAATCCTATCTTATCCTTCTCAGAGAAATCTAGCACCAATTCACCAATCCCAAAAAGATGGTAGGTTTGGTTGGTCTAGGCGGCAAATCCGAACCAAGAAGCTGAAATCGAGTGCATATGACAGCCGGCGCCTGCGCCTACTGCGCTACCACGTGCCCAACAACACATTTACTTACGCGATGCTCACTGGCTCTTGAAAGAAGCCATGCCAAAGCACCATTAGGATAAAAGAAATATGACGTCGTTTCTCCATTCATTGTCTGGGATGCGCCATGCTCTCACCTTCTATTGGACTTTGGAGGGACAGTTTGAGTGCGTATTTGGTCTATAGAATGAGTTTCCCTGGCTAGCCGATGGAAAATTCAGTGTTTTACCCTTGCCAAACAAGCGGACATGATAGGTGCGGGTATGGAAGGTCTGGCTGGTATGGGCGGCACCCTAACCAAAACCCTCGGGGTTCACTCGACAGCAGTCGGTTCCGCCGACAAAAAGGCGCGTAGTTATCTCAGGAATATGCCTGAAAGGCAAAAAAGGATACCACAGCGAAAATCGCTAACCTTCAAATACTAGAAAAGTATGCCGCATTTTCGCAGTCCTTCAACGTACCGAGTTAGTGGATCGGAAGCTTCACTATGGAGTCGCATAAGCGTCCAAGGTATCACCTTCCAAACATAGAATATAGAAAAGTTCATAAATACTGCTTCATAGGCACTGGTTCAGATGATCGACTCCTTGCCTTACACTATTTTTTGCACTCTTTCTGCAAAAATACTGCAAAGCAAGGAATCGAACATCTGAACCAGTGCCTATGAAGCAGTATTTATGATCTTTTTTGCATAGTCGATGTATGGAAGGTATGCATCACTTTGGTCGAGTGTGCTACTCCATAGTGGAGCTTCAGATCCACTAACTCGATAGGATGAAGGACTGCAGAAATGGTACATAATTTTCAGCTATTTGAAGGGTGGAGATTCTTGCTGTGGTGTCCATTTTAGCCACTCCGACATACATCTGAGACCCCGAAGATGTGAGGTCGGATTCATCAACGACTTACATAACCTTAACAGAGAATTCACAGCGGAAAACTCAGACAACGCGGCTTATCAAGCGATATGGTGAGCGATAAGCCGCGTTATCTGAGTTTTCCGCTGTGAATTCTGTGTTAAAGTTATGTAAGTCGTTGATGAATCTGACACCGGTTAGTCTGTCGTTGAAGTCGGTTTGCTCCAAAACACCCCGTATTTCACGCGGGAAACACTGCGGTATCACAGGAGATCCCCGAACACTGCAAAATTCTTTGCCGTCGCGACACAGCGCGGTGGAAACTGATGTTGAGCAGCGAACAAACAGAACGAGAACCGAGAGCTCGGCTGCGCCGCGGACAACGTTGGAAGGCCCGAAGCAATGAGTAGCAGCCCGAGCGAATGCACAGTCACAGCGAATGACGAATGGAAAATTCAAAGAATACGCCGCAGCCGCCACCGCCGCTGCCGCCGCCGCATAGGTATTGCCTGTCGGGCGACTCTGAACAACAGAACGGGAGCGAATAGACGACGACGAGGACGACGACGCGGCACAAAGGCATCGCCGTCGTCACACCACATATGAATGAACAAGCGCCTCAAACACCGTAATAAACCCCGCCACCAACAGCCACCGGGCACGCACTTTCTCCATTACTTGGTGGGGCAGGGCAATTAGTCGCGCTTGCTTGGAGAGAGAAAAGCGAACGAAACACGGCGATTGATAGCTGGAAGCCGTCGCTTCCGCGGTCGAAATGCCGCGCCCCGCTCTCAAACACACCGCCGCCGGCGGCGGGTAAGCGGCTCTACGTCGTCATCCGCGTGGGATTCAACTTTCACCGACGATGACGACGACGACGACGCAATGTGCGTAGCGCAACGACGACGCAACAACCGGTTCCGCAGCAGCCGCCAGCCGCCGCCGCTCTCACTGAAATCGAGTGCCGCGGCGAAGAGAGCGAAACGCACACAGGATCGTTGGGAACGACAACGGCCGCGCAAAGAAACTTCCCGCACTCAAGCCGTCGACTTCCTGTCGGGGAAAAACGCGGAGGATTCAAAAAACGGTGGGAAGGATGAGAGCGAAGGGCAGGTTTAAACTACCCCTTCGCGGAATGCGCCACACATTCTTCTTCTCCAGGATATCATACAAACAGAGTGAATTCGTCTTTGTCCTGTAGAACCCCTACCAAACACTCGGACGATACACAGCAGAATCAGAATACATGGCCCATCCTACGAAGAGTGATTAACGCCGACCATTGTCCTTGTCCTTAACGTCGCCGCTGCGCGGCGCGGCACCATAGTCGGAATAGATATCGATCGGACGGCGCGAAAAATCGATATCTATGGCGACCATCACGCCGCGGCCCGTGGCGGCGCAAGTATAAACCAGGCCTTATACAGGTGAACTCGCTTGGCACTGCTGTTTAAGAGGAAAGGCCTATTCATGGGGATGGGATAAAAGTTAACGGGTACATGTCGCGAAAACGCACTGCAGGGGTGCGGAAATGCGCCGTTGTTCTTACGGCAGTTAATCATGTGTCGTGCCGTGCGGCTGATTAACTGCCGCTGTCACGACAGTACGCACTCCCGTGCTCTCACGGTGCGTCTCGTACCAGACAACGATCGGCGTTAGTCAACTCCTTGCGGGATACGCCACGCATTCCACTTCTACGAGATATCGTGGAGGTAATTTGAATGTGTATTTGGCCTATGCAATGACTCCGAGTGGCCATTCGATGTGCAGGTTAGTGTTTTCTCCTTCACATACACATCTGGTAGCAAATCAACGACCTCGGTGGGATGGAAGGCTTGGTTCTTGGCTGACCTGGGCGGGGCGGAAAATTCGAACCGTAAACCAAAAGCTACAATCGAGTGCACATGACAGCCGGCATCTCCTCCTCCTGCGTTACCACGTGTTCGAAAGTGAAAGTGTGCGAGACGTTTTGAAATCGGCACTGTCTCTTCACATTATTCCAGTCGAGAAAACTTAGAGTAGCAACAGAATCGTAACCCTCTAGCGGACCAGCACTTCCCTTTTCTTTTTCTATTTTTTTCAGAAGCAACTGACACAACTTTTGTCTGATCAAAATAATGCGATTAGTCACTGTCGATCCCAAAGATCTCGCCCACAGCCATCACGCGTTCTATCAAACTTCCTTTGTCGCCAATTTGTGTTCCACTTTTTCCACACAACATAGGATAGTGTGCTATTCTAAGAATGTCAAGACGCCGAGAAATCATCAAAAAAAAAGAGAAAAGACATAAAACTGAGGAGAGAAAAGGTGACGGAAGCGTGTTGCACCGAGAAAATGAAAGGTGTAGGCGAAGGCCGTTTTGAGATCAGCAAGATCCGATCCCACTACTTTTAATCGTGAAAAGCAGACGGTAATAGGACCGCAACCCCCGTAGTGGGAAAGGAAGATCTTTGGAAAAAACTGATTTCTGCGATTAGAATAATGGATTATCGCCTGTCAATCTCAAAAAATCTCGTCCACCTTTCATACTGAAGTATTTTTTTCCGTCTTCTTTTAATTTTTTTGTCGATTTTTACGAGACAGTGGCTAATCGCATAATCTCGATCACGAAAACCATATACGAGAAAACCTACAAAAAACCGTCAAAAGGAATGCGACACTAGGACTAGAGCGCTGTTCCGATGTTCTATTCCGCCGTCTGGTTTTCGCGATTACACATAATGCGCTCAGACCGTGCTGCTGACAAACTGTCTCGCCTACGCCCCACTTTTCCCTATTGAATACGCTTTATTTTTCCACCTTTTTTATGCCTTTTTTAATCCTCGACATTTTGTCGCTTGTGATAGTGCAGTCCGATGAGGCGCAGGCTGTTGCGTGCACCCGATTCCAGGTTCTTCGGTTTTCTCATCCAGGGCAGCTAGGCCTTCGGTCCCTCTGAGGTCGGTGGAATCTATCCTAGTCCGGGGGGGAGGCACATAACTAAAAATTAGGTAACAAAATGAATTGAGACTTACCCAGCGGCTCCTAGAGAACGAGTTGGAACATAAAAGAAACCAAAAACGAACAAACAAACAAAAAATAATGAATCGCCGCGGTTTACAACCGTCTCGGAGAGCAAAGAGCGACGGAATGGAGGCATGCCGCGTGCTGACCGCCGGTTGACATGTTATAACCAGGATCTAACACGGTGAATAGGGCGCATGAAGCCGCATGCCGCGTGCTGACCGCCGGCTGACATGTTATAACCAGGATCTAACACGGTGAATAGGGCGCATGAAGCCGCATGCTGCGCGCTGACCGCCGCCTAACATGTTATAACCAGGATCTAACATGGTGAGGAGGGCACACAACTTTGCCTGCTTACAACCGCAACAAATGTAATTTTTTCGTTTTTTCTTCTTGACTTTTTTTGTTTAGGTCCCATGTTGTTCTGTAGAGGCCGCTCGGTAGTCTCAAGCGGATTTGTTACATATAATACTTTTTACTTATGTGCCCCCCGGACTAGGATAGATCCGGAAATTCTTTTTTTTACAACCGTCAGGGAAACAGCTTGTTCAACCTCAGATCCTCTTTGAACCCTCAACCCTCAGTGAACCTCAACCATTCTTTTGGCCCCAGCACCATCTACAGTCATTACAAGTTCGCTACGAAATTTCAGGCCATTAAAAAAATTTAAACAAAAACTCAAAGAGAATATGCAAAGCATGCCGTTACGAGCAGCTGCGTAAATCTCTTCCGAAACACACACACACAACACATATACTGACGTCGTGGCGAGAGTGAATAATACGCCGCTGAGGAGGCCGCGAACAGCTGACGCCATGACTAGAGGACGGCTGATTCCTCTCTCATCAGCGGGGAAAACGAGTAGCAACGCAGCAGGAAGCCGCGAGCTCTCGTAATCGCAGCGATAAGGAGATGAACTGGCATAGCGGATTTCAGCTTAAGACTTAGAGTTCCCTAGAGGTACTCAGCCCAGGAGAGGATGCATGCAGTCGCGTTTTCAGTGACAGTTCAAGTGCCGAGCAGGTTTTTCTCCCGCTCGACGGGACCTCTCCGGAGAACATTGATCTCTTGGCTGTGGAGAATCCCTGGCTTGGATAGAGGGGAGAACCCTATGGAGTGCGCCATGCACCTTAAAATTAGGTCTAAGTGATATCTTGGAGAGGAATTTTACATGGTATGAATAAGCTAGCATGTGGAAAGCCTCCCAGATATCACTCAGAGCTAATTTTAAAGTGCATGGCACGCTCCGAAAGGTTCTCTCCTCTTTCCAAGCCAGAGACTCTTCGCAGCCAAGAGGTCAGTGCTCTCTGGAGATCGCCCCGAGCGGGATAAATACCTGCTCGACACTTGAACTGCGGCTGAAAATCCACCGACCATGAGCACCCTCTCCTATGCTGAGCACGTCTAAATAGGGAACTGCCGTTCGCGTCCCAATAGACGTCGTTGGCGTTGCTGCCGCGGTGCTCCGGGCAGGATATGCGATTTCAAGTTGAACATAACACGCGTGTTTGCCGGCTATGAACACAAAATATATGGCCGCCATCGCCGCCGGCGCCCCGACGGCGACGGCCGCCAGACTTCCACCGCCGCCAGACGCCGGCCGCCAGCCGCACAACACAAGAAATCAGCGACGCTTTGAGAGCCCCGGGGCAACGAGCGCGGTCTTCTCGTGTGATTCAATCTGCTGCTCATAGATGGCACTAATTACAGCCACTACGACTGCTTACCAGACTGGAAAACGCCACAGCACAGCGTTCTTCAGTTGTAAAGCACCCATAAACCCACTCAGACTGTCACTGATAAACCCACTTTCCGCTGGAGGCAAACCAATCTCATAAACAAGCACACTTCGCAGCGGCATGATGATGAAGAGCTCAGACGGCGTCAGAAGCTTATTGAGGGCGAAATCGGCTTCGGGAAAGAGCATGAGGTATGTATAGAAACAATCTACGCATTCATTTATTTGTATTTGTTAATTCCTGCCTGTGCAACCAACAGGAGAACAAATAGGTAGCTAAAAGGGAACGGAAACCGGCGTTGTAAATCAGTACAATACAATATACAATCTAACGTTCATATGGCATAAGCAAGGTTTAAAGACGCTAAGCTTCTATTCTGGGGACATATTCATCAACCGCTTACCGCTCTCTAACGATGAAAATACCACCAAACCCCTGATGAGATTCATCCGCACCGGGTTTGGCGGTATTTCCACCATTAGAGGGTGGTGAGCGATTGATGAATATGCCCCCAGAATAGAAGTTTAGCGTCTTTAAACCTTGCTTATGCCATCTGAACGTTAGATTGTATATTGTATTGTACTGATTTGCAACGCCGGTTTCCGTTCCTTTTTAGCTACCTATTTGTTCTCCTGTTGGTTGCACAGGCAGGAATTAATAAATACAAATAAATGAATGCGTAGATTGGAGACCTGGCACCGTTCAAACCATACTGGATACTCCACTGAGCAAGCTTGATGGTTTTGAAAGCAAACTGTGAACAGCGACCAAATCAAAACAACCTTTTCTTCACCGCCTTCTTCCCTAATATACAAAGTTTCCAAGAAGTTTAGAATTTTTTGTTTAAGGAAAATTGAATCTATCCAAGTCCGGGTGGGGCGACATAACTAAAAAGTGTGTAATAAATCGACTTGAGACTTACCGAGCGGCCCCTGCAGAACAAAATATGACCTAAACTAGAAAAATTCACGAGAAAAAGAAAACGAAAAAATTACATTTGTTTTCGTCGCAATTGTAAGCAGGTAAAGCTATGTGCCCTCCTCACCATGTTAGATCCTGGTTATAACACGTCAGGCGGCGGTCAGCACGCGGCATGCGGCTCTATGCGTCCTCCTCACCATGTTAGACCCTGGCTATAACATGTCAGACGGTGGTAGCACGCGGCAAGCCTCCACTGCGTTGCTCTTTGCCCGTCGAGACGGTTGTAAAACCGCGGCGATTTTATTTTTTTGTTTGTCTGTCCGTTTTTTTTTTTTGTTTCGCTTAGGTCCTATCTTCTTCTGCAGGAGCTGGTCTCAAGTCGATTTATTACATGCTTTTTAGTTATGTGGCCTCCGGACTAGGATAGATCCGGAAAATTTGGTGTGACATTCTTTGAAATTTTTAAAATTCACCTAACCCAATAAATAAACGCACTCATAACGATGTTCTGTTGCAGCCAACATTCTAGCGCCAGGCAGGACTCGAACCCGAACCTCCCGCTGACCGGGCGGCAATGCTCTGCGCCATTACATTGCTGTTTGATGTTTAGTGCAACGGCGTAGAGCATTCCCGACCGGTCAGCAGGAGCTATGGGTTCGAGTCCCGCCTGGCGCTACAGTTTTGATCGCAACAGAACATCGATGTCATAGCGTACAACCTCGACACCAGCCACTTGAGGCTTAAAGTGATTGAGTTGAATGAATACACTGTTCAAAATTTTATAACATTTTCTTTCTTTTAAAGAAAAGCAATGGTTTAGAGTTTATTTTAGAGGAGAGGAAAACAGCAATTTTTTAGCAGATCAAAGGAAGAAATCACAGCAAGTGCTCCTCAACCTTGCCGGGTTTTTATTTCATTGATAGCAAAAATTCTGTTTACTAATAAAATTGTAAGAGCTGCAACAACAAAAAAAAAGCAAAAATACACATATCTTCACTTTGCTGTTTCAAGTAGGCAGCATTTACATTATATTACCAATCAAATCAAAATACCAACGACCTGACGAGTGCATGACCCGATCTTTTATATTATTACGGTAAAAACTGCTGTCATTCTGTACTTCAGAATAAATTTTAAACTATTGTTTTTCTTTGAAAAACAAAAATTCTATACAAATTTCGAACAGCGTGTCCACTTATTGGGGCAGGTGAATTGAAAAATAAAAAATAAAAAACGTTAAACCAAATGTTCCTAAGACAATAAATTATTCTAACCTTCTTGGAAACTCCCTATGTACTCTTAAAGTCGTTCGCTTTCGTTTTGAAGATGTGATTTGATACGAAACGCGTCCAGATTGTTTTGAGAAGTGTCCAATTTGATTTGAAAAGTGAAAATGATCTATGTGACATATCGATCAATTGCTATGTCTAATCGATATCGATTGTTCTCGTACTGCCGCGCCACAAGGTAACTCAAGTACAAATCATTCTCTATAAACCAGTCGAGTCCTCACTCCATTGTAGGCGGCAACCAAGCGCGTATTCCAGGGAATTAGTGGCCCCATGCCAAAAGAGTACCAAAAAATGATGCTGTGGAGATGATAGAACGTTCATAGCACAAGTTAGCTGATGTAAAGCCTGTCTATGATCTACAGCCTTCCACTTCCAAGCAAAAACTTCTCGGCAGAGATCGAATCGATAACTCCAAAAAGAAAAACCAACATCAGTCGTGGCACCGAGTGAAACCGGAAGGCGTTGAGGTAAAAAGATGGACGTTGAGAGGAGGCCACAACACTTCAGGCGCTGCCTTTGGTGATCTGAGCGCTTGACAGAGGGTCTCAGGGTAGGACAACGCATCGGATTCTAGTTTTGAGAGAGTTTTGAGCATTTGGTTATCGTCAAGGACCCTACAAGGTCTAATATTTGAGCTAAGCTTATCCGAGTGCAAAAATTTGCGGCGCTCTTTGTTGCAACTCTATTCTTAGTTGTTTTTACGTTTAGTTGCTTGTATGGAAAGCGCAAGGATGTCGTTGCCAACCGAGAAACTGACATTTGTTGCGTTGTCCTTTTATTCATTTTCCTTCCTATAGATGGCTTTTGGGCGCGTGTAGCGCAGTCGGAGGAGGCGCGACTGTCGCGTGCACCCGTTACCAGGTTCCTGGTTCGGATTTCCCGCCCAGGCCAACCAAGCCTTCCATCCTTCCGGGGTCGGTGAATTGGTACCAGACTTGTCTGGGAAGGATAGAGCACTGACTTGTTCATCGGCTGGCCACCGCAAGTCATTGAATGGCCAAATACGCATTCATGTCGCCCCCACGACATTCCGTAGAAGTAGAATGTGCTGGCGCATCCCAGAAGGGATTGAGTAACGCCGTCCTTTATCCTTATCCTTTATAGATGGCTTTATTCTCATTTCCATTTCCTTCATATCGTAGAGCACGTCCTCTTGAATGTATAATAAATAAATTTATAAATAAATAAATAAATAAACTTCACACGCTGCACCTGATTCAATGGGCAGTGGAATTCCAGGCCACTGAGACATGAGAATTAGGGAAGCGCTGAGAAACTCTCCATAACAACGACCGTTTCAAATGGCGCCACATTCATCCCATGGGGAAATTAAAATCTTCCGCAATAACAAAAACCGCCAGACGGGCAGCTAGATGGAAGCCATCTGGAATTTCTCTCAATTTTCAGCAGTTTTACTTACTTATTCATTTATTTTTCTACGCTAACCAAATGACGTAAACCTCAGTAACACAACCCAGGGCATACCATGTAAGGAATACAAAATAGCTTGAAAAGCACAAGAACAGTTACATAAATAGCCATAGTAATAGGACTGATGGTTCATGTCGCGAAGATGGGCAGCATTGGGAGGTGGTGAAACGTCAGCTAATCATAACCACGCAAAGCCCCAGCCGAACACAAGCCAGCCATTCAGAACACTGACCTTTCAAGCCCTCTCTGAATGGCACGTCAATTTGATGCGAGCTGATTGGCTGGCGCGTCCTTTCTCCCACCTCTCAATGCTGCCCATCTTTGCGACATGTACAGGACTGGATAGCCAGTGATCAAATATCAGCAGATGTTTTTCAGAAGGCAGTTTTAGAGGACGAATCAGGTTTTTAAAGCCGTTTCTTTATGGAGCTGAGTGGTAAATAACCAGGTAACTGTCATAAAAACCAACTGCTCAACTGCTGAAAACGCCAAGCCCGGAACGTTATCTGTCTGCCGCTAAGAAGCTTGTTTCCGAGCTAAGCATCCGATAGGTAGCTGCAGACGACTAAGCAGATAACCCTTATCTCCAGGGGCCAGATTCATCAATCGCTTACTGGCCGGTTCGGGTGAAAGGAACTGTGAAACCTGATGCTGATGATGGTCACATCAGATGGTTTGGCGGTACTTTTCACCGTCTAGTTATGTATAATATATAGTATGATCCTTTTTTATACATAATGATGCAGAACTGGACAGGGAATCTCTCCAGAAAATGATCTCAGACGTAGACCCGAGCGGTGAAGTTGAATACCGCTGCGAGTGTCTTCACTCTTCAAATGATGGACAGATATGTCCCATTTTTGCAAAGTCCTCGAACCTACCGAGTTAGGGATCCCAATAGGCCCCGTTTATACTTCGACGCCGACGCGACGCCATGTTCATAGGAGTCGGGGCCAAACTGATCGAGCAACGCAATTAATCAATTGGGCCACTACACATGGGATCACGCCGCGCGTGGCGCGCACGCTAAACGAGCCCATATTGATTGAGCGACGCGATCGATATTGGCCACTTTACATGCCGTCGCGTCGCTTGACGTCGGAAGTACAAACGGGGCCATAGGTAATTATGGAATCGCACAGTCGCACAAGGCAGTACCTTCTAAACATCGAATTCGCTGAAAAAAGCAAAAGTACTGCTTTATAGGCCTCGGTCATGTGTTCTATTCCTTGCCTTGCAATAATTTTGCATTTTTTCAGCATATTCGATATTTAGAAGGTACTGTCTTTTGTGGCAGTGCGATGCGATTCCATAGTAAACTATCGGGATCCCTGACTATGTTCGAGGACTTTACAAAAACGGAATATATTAGTCTATCATTTAAGAGGGAGATCCTTTCAGCCAAGATCAAAAGCGTTAAATTATTTCCATACCCAGTTATAATTCCTTGTTTTGCATAATGTGGTCAGAATTGGGCAGGGAAGCTAAACGATCTCAGGCTTAGGTCCAAACGACAAAATGAACACCGGAGCGAGTATCCCCCGAGTTACAAAAATGGACCGTATTTGTCTACTATTTGGAGACTGGGGATACTCGCTCCGGTGTTCATTTTGTCGTTTGGACCTAAGCCTGAGATCGTTTAGCTTCCCTGCCCAATTCTGACCACATTATGCAGAACAAGGAATTTTAATTGGGTACGGAAATAACTTAATGCTTTTGATTTTGGCTGAGAGTATCTCCACTCTTCAAGTAGTAGACAAATATGTTCCTTTTTGCAAAGTCCTCGGACCTACCGAGTTAGGGACCCCATCCATAGTTTACTATGGAATCGCACTGTCACAAAAGGCAGTACCTTCCAAACATCGAGTATGCTGAAAAAGTGCAAAAAATATTGCAAAGCAAGGGGTAGAACACATAATCCATGCCAATGAAGCAGCGTTTTTGGCTTTTTTAAAGCGAATTCAATGTTCAAAAGGTATTGTCCTGTGCGACAGTGCGATTCCTTTGTAAACTAACGGGATCTCTAGCTCGGTAGGTTCGGAGATTTTTCAAAAATGGAACATATTGGGCTACTACTGGAAGGGTGGAGACACTCGCAGCACTGTTCATTGTCGTCGTTTCAGACAAACACCTGACTGAGACCCTTCCCTGATCAGAACACATTAGATGTCTGTCGTTAGTTGTTAAAGTTCCAAAAAACCGTTTGGCGCGCTTGGGAGAGACCTTGAAACTTCTGAAGACCCTACTGATCTAACATTAAAAGTCAAGCTTCTAAAAATTCCAGCTCTTCAAGAGCTACACCTTCTTCGAAGACGCCCACTGAGCACGGAAATAGGAAAAAACCAAGGGTAAAGGACTTCCGCGCGGAATCGATTCTAGCCGGCCGGCCAGTTGGCGGAGATCAGAGTGGTGGAGAAAGTGAGTGGAGGGGCACAGCGGGCAGAACCGGACAGTCCTCGACCGGAAACCCTCTGATGAGCCTCTGCCGCATCGCCAGGCGGCGGACTGGCGGACGGACGGACGGACGAGGCGGCAAATAAGCGCGGAAATTACAGCAACCTGACAGCCTGAGCACATCGAGCGAACGCGAACACCCATAGCATAGATTGATGTGAGAACTCCCTCCTCGCCGGACAACGCGTCGACGCCTGTAACCTCGCCGACATGCCCCCGATTCCGTTCCATACGGGGGACACCATGCGTAACTGTCAGCATTTGACGTCACCGCCTTTATTGAACGAGGCGCCAAACCAGTTGACTACTACAGTCCGACGACGACGACGTTGTCGATGGCAATCGAAGGGAAGAAGAATACCAGCCAGCCAGTCGGCTGCGGCGCTTTTGCAACACCCAAAACTGGTCACAACAGCAGTGGCGGACACGACGGCGATGGTAGCGGCAGCTGCTGCTGCTCCGTCATGGAGCGAAGAATGGACGCTTCTCTAGACAGAGTGGAATAAATCACGGTCGAGACAGAAGTGGAACGCGCACTGCCGTAGCGTGTACACTCGTCACTAGGGCCTGAATACACCCACAACTGAGTCAGAACGCGCGGGTAACGCCGTCGACCAAACAGGTGGTAAACCCCTTTGGAAGACAGCAAAGAGGTTTTATCGGCAACCTCCTTCGTAATTCTTCTGACAGACACGCAGATCGGAGAGTATGCCTAGCAGGGGAGTGCGTTTCTGTTAAATTTCGATAAAAGGTATAGATAGCTGTGTAGTACTGTTTCGATCGAAAAAATATCGGTGGGACCGTTTTATTATACAGATTGTCTCAAAAAATATGTACACTGTTTGAAAGGTGATAACTTTGCTCACATAAAGGCACTGAAGAAGTTAAGGGCTCTTATGAAAGCTTAGGAAAATGAAATTTCTTGCCCATGAGCACTATGGAATGCGCTACGCACTCGTCTGAAACCTTGCATTTTACACTCTATTGATTGTGTTTCGATTGAATGCTTATTAACAATTTCTTCACAAAGTGGCTGTATTGATTGATTTGTGCTTCTTTTAAGGTTTGAAACTCAAAAACACACTACGGCTCGCAAAAAAAAAATGCAGGATATCATAGAAAAATCCAGGCGCCATTTAAAAGGTTCTAACATTGCTGCCAGTGAAGGTTTTGAAGATCTTTGAGACTCATATAAAAGCGCAGGATAACGGAATTTTGGTGGCTTTAGTGTCAAGATTGCGTTATGCCCCGCCTGAAATCTTGCATTTCAGACTCGAATGATTGTGCATGGGCTGAATGCTTGTTACGGTCTTGCTACTACATGGCCAGATTAACCTGTGCTGTGCTTCTTTTAACGTTTAGAACTTGACAATCAATCACTACGAATTTCGTAAACCACAACCAGTGGCACGCCCACGCGACAACATCTGGGCCCGGATTCACTAACGCGTATACCCACGGGTACGCTGGGTATAGGGGTGGAAATACCCATGATGTGGGTATATCCACGATTCATGATAAACCTTACCCGCCAAATCGTGGGTATATCAGAGCGTGGAGAAAACCCTCCGATCGTAGTGGGTACATCCTTATACCTCGCTCGCGTCGCATTGACAGAATGGCGCTCCAGTGAGATCAGGGGCCGGATTCATCAACAATTAAACCCATTGGTATGCGGGGTATAAGGGATAGAGGTAAGATACGAGTCATGTAGACATAAGGCAAGAGTCAGAGACGCAGGCTTCATCGTGGGTAACTCTACCCCCTATACTCGTGGGTTAGTCGTTGATGAATACGGCCCCAGCTGTTTTCGCGAGAGACCTAGTTGCACCTTACCCTTGATTCCTTTCATGAATACGGATCGTACCCATTACCCACTGCTGGTAATGGGTACGATTCCCTTGCGGTATCTCTACCTATACCCATTGCTTGATTAATCCGGGCCCTGATTGACCTGGCAAGTCTCCAAGTTTTATGTAGGCCACAATAGCGACTAGATCCAACATTTTTGAGTGTGAGGGGAGGGATGCAGTTCAAATTATGCAGAACCAAGATCCCCTACGTGACCTTACTTTACCTACTGACTGTAGAACGCAACAATTCCGACAGATCTGAACATGCGACAATGCCTTCGTCTTCAGAAGCTGTTGGTTCACTTTGGTTCCAACTAACCTGAACCACACTCATACATCTAAGGTTTCAGGTGGGAAAACCTTGAGAAAGCAGCTGTTACGAGCTCGCTCTAGCTCGGCCCTATCGACAAAAACAGCCCATTCTGTCGATAAAAATCGAATAAGGCAAAAAATAGCCGCGACCGGTACTGTCAGCAAACAAAAGAGAACTCTGATCAAAGGCAGATTGCGAAGTGAAACGATGAGACAGCGGACGCAGAGCTGAGGGGAAGAAGAAGGGCAGGCGACGACAGCAGCGGCAGCAACAACACCGCAACCCGTCCGTCAGTCCGTCGAACCGAGGAGAGCAGCGAGCACCGAGAAATGCGATAACCGAGAAGCAGCATCGATCGTCCGACGATCAGCCCCTCAAGAGCACGAGGGGACGACGGACACACCACTGTGTGAAGAGCCGCTGCCGCACCTCCAAGAGATCGACTGAGCACCAGCTAGCTGCTAGCTGTTCTTGCTCAGCCAGAGCAACCCCCGAGTGGCTGTTTTCCGAAAAACAGGGGCCTCGACCCCCCGGGGACCAATTCCACGTGCGACACTTCGTCGTCTTCAGAAGACGGCGAACGCCGCTAAACGGCTGATTAGGATCTCCAGCAAGGATCCACAGGGGCAATCTCGTCGAAAAAACAGAAGTCAACTTCAGGCAGCAGAGATCAGCCGCTGGAGCTGAGCCGCCACACAGACGAACCGCGTCGTCGGTGTCATTACCGATGCGATCGCTCGGCACTGATACATCCGGTTCCGAGGCAACCATTGAAACACTTATCCACGACGGCACAACTATAAACAGTGCCCGTTCTGCAACTCATCCGCGAGCGAGCGATCGACCAGCCGACTCCAGCTACCTACCCCACAGACGACGAGGGGTGCGATGGCACCTGCTTTGGGCTTCTAAGAGTCGAGGGTAAACAATACAGGTCGGCGCGCAAGTTCGTCGCACTCTTGGATGCGCCACGCATTCCACTTCACTCCAGGAGCCACTTATGATCTCTACTTGTCCTGTACAACCAACTACTTTACTTAGATTGTGACCATCGAAGTGGCGTTTTATCCATCCCTAGCAACTTTGGTACCAAATCGCAACAATGAAGATTCAGGGAGTAGAAAACCGACGCCGACTCCGCCCTTCTAGTTCACCATTTTAAGTGACTAGTGTATTTTTCTGCATACTTTCATGCTGCGCCCAAATTAAATAGGCAATTTCTTGCTCACCACTTTGTGCCAATAAATAAATAATAATTTTATACATTTATGTATTTGATTTAATAAAAAAAGAAAGAAAGAAAAAGAAGGAAGAAAAGAAATTATCGTTCTTTGCAACAAAAGTTTATTTCGGCACTGTGCAATCGTGCGTGATTTGATTAGGCATTGATATGTGGATATAGGTGCGTGTAGCGCAGTCGGACAAGGTGCCGGCTGTCGAGTGCACCCGATACCAGGTTCCTGGTTCGGAGTTCCCGCCCAGGCCAACCAAATCTTCTATCCGTTCGAGGTCGGAGAATTGCTACCAGAGTTGTATGGGGGGGGGGGGAGGGATAAAGCGCTGTCTTGTTCATCGGCTGGCCACCGCAAGTCATTGGATTGCCAAATACGCATTCAAATCGCCTCCACGATATCCCGTGGAAGTAGAATACGTGGCGCATCCCAAAAGAGTTTGAGTAACGCCGTCCTTTACCCCTCATGTGGACACTTTTATTTGGAGAATGTTTACCTTCTTCGAAGCGTGGAAACGGCACGGATTTCAAGGACAACACTGCGCCGAACCCCTTCCATCCTCCAGGGACAATTGGCTGTCTGGTTGTTCCCCTGACCGTAAACACTCGGCGTGATGCTCGACAGCTTACTTTCCGTAGGTCCTGAGATGGGAAACTACGTACATAACGAGACCTCATCAGTATAACACAGTAGTAGACACACATACAGAAGAGCACCACTAAAGTACAGCAGTTAGTTGGACGCCGAACTAAGAAAGAAGCCTCTCGACCGCATAAAAAGAGGGAGCCGCGCGTGTACCGGAGGACGGAACGATATGACTGAGTGAGCGGGCGAAAAAACGCTGAGAAACCCTAACCATGGAAATGTCAGGGCGTTCGATGGCCGAGAAGAACGTGTCGTAAAAATCTCCTCCGAACCAGTACGGAACAACAAACTGTCGAAGCTGGTGGCGGGTCTTGTCAGAGACTGCCATGTGACGACGAAAAACCGGCTGTTGCCAGGCGCGGAGCGTCATGTAATCAACTCCAAGGGCACGTCAGTCAATCGCTTTCTCTCTCGCTCATTCAGATATAAACTCGCTTTCGATCTGCTCTCGACGGAAAGGGAGAGTCGTGTCGCTGTTTTCACGGCTAAGGACGGCACCACTAGGTCGCGTGGGGATACGCCATGAACTCTTCATTTACACTTTGTCGTGGAAGGTCTAGGAAGACATGTCAGATCTGTCCTAATCGAAAGGGGTCCAGGGTAATCGACGTCTCCATTCCCTCCTTGGAGCTGGATGAAAGCTTCACTTGCTCTCTCATGGTTTGAGGGCTTTCATTGACATTCGGAGAACGTGGCTCTGTAGGATGGGGTAACGTGCGTAATCAACTCTTCACGCCTGCTCCCTCCCTACTAGAATAGACCCCACATGTCTAGCAGTCCTCGTGAACTCCGACATGATGAAGAACGTGGCTACCCTTCCCGGAAATCGAACCTTCAATCGATTCATTCCAACTGTTCAACGGAAACGTACAGAAGTAGAGTGCGTGGCGTATTCCACGGATCCTGTTACTAACGGCGCCCATATATTCTCGGTCAAAACATACGGAGAGCAGTAGATCAGACGTAGTGTTGTGGACTACGAACAGCCCCCGAAGGCGCAGCTCATACTCCAATCTCTGCGCGGCGCGTCATAACGAGAAACAACAGTAATGATTAGGCCACGCGTGCTAATCAATACTGGTAATTTTCAGTCTGACATGGTGCGCGGCGAGTGGAGTATAAACGTGGCCAACAGTATTCACGTTCTGCACCTTCTTTCCAACTTGTGAAGCGACCTTTAATGTCGGCTTTCTAAGTGGGCAGTGGGCGAAGGAAAGCGACAGGCTCTGTTTCCGACGCGTAAAAATAACCAAAAATGACGCCATAGTATGAATACTGCCGTCATCATGGTATTAAACCTGCCGTCAAACCAATCATAACGAGAATTAACACTATTGATTGACCGCGCGTACTAATCAATATTGGCAATTATTGCTCTGCAGCGCCACATTGCAAGTAGAATATAAAGCTGGCCTACAGCTTTCATGCTCTGCATCTCCCCTTCAACTAGGAGGTCTGCTTTTCTAGTTGAGGATGGGGGGGGGGGGGGCACTGTGAACGAGCGAAAGCGACAGACTGTTACGGTTTCGGGCATGTAAAAATAACCAACACAGACGACATCTGGCGTCACATCACGGCGTTAAACCCGCTGTTCTTCCTCAAACTACAAAATATGAAAAATTCGAACTAAAAATCACATCTTCTAGACAAGTTTAATCTCATTAGGCAGGGTTTATAGTTAAGTCGCTGGGCGGCAGGGCAGTATGAACACTAATATCGATCGGACGCGCGACATGATCAATACCGCACTTTTCAAAACGTCACGCCGTTCGACGACCAAATTATGAGGCACAGCTTAGGCACCATAACCCTATCGAGTCGAATGAAAGCACTATCAGCTTATCAAAATAGCATGAAGATACATAAAGTTCATTTCATGCGGGAATAACTAGTGCAGACGCCGAGTTTGTAGGTCTCACCCAACTATTAGGTTGTAACGAAATAAATGGCACTGAACCACTGTAAATTGAAACAGTTAATATCTCGGCTTGTAGGCAAGTTTATTAATCGAAATAAAGACCTTCTGATTCTACACATCTTTGCCAACGTGACACATGGTTTTTTATCCCAGTAGCATAAAAATCAGAAGTTCTGGAATTGACGAAATCTTCGAAGGCACTTTCGGCATCCTGTTGGTATTTGAATATTTTCCCTACCAAGAAGTCGCCAAGATGCTTGAAGAAATGGTAGTCTGTTGGGGAGAGGTCGGGAGAAAACGGAGGATGTGGTAGGGTTTCAATGCTCAGCTCATTCAATTTCTGCAACGTCATTCGTGCTACATGGGGGCGAGCATTGTCGTGCAGTAGGAGAACCCGCCTTCGGTTTACCAAGGCCGGCCGGATATCCTTCAACTTTTTCATCATTTCTTCAATTTCAATGCAGTACTTCTCTGGCGTGATGGATTCACCGGAAGGGAGGAAGCTGTGGTGAATAATTCCCAGCGAACACCACCATACTGTCACCATTACTTTCTTTTGGTGCAATTCCGGCTTCGCAAAAACCTTGGGGCTCTCATCGCTGTCCACCCACTGTGCCGATCGTCGCCTGTTGTCGTACATTATCCATTTCTCGTCACAGGTTACGATGCGATCAAGGAATGGGTCCGTTTCGCTCCGTAGAAGCAGTGCGGACGAGATCTCATATCGTCGGTTTCTTTGCTCCTCAGACAGCTCGTGAGGCACCCATCTTTCCAGCTTTTTGGTCTTTCCAATTCCCTTCAGATGCCGGGCAGCTGTGTTGTGACTGACGCCAAGAACCTTCGCTATCTCCCTGGTACCTTTGTGTGGATCCTCCTCTACCACATCTCTCAGCTTGTCCTCATCAACATCACTATGCCTACCACGACCTTCATGTTCTTCCAAGCTCTCATCTCCATTCCGGAACTTCTGATACCAATGATACGCCGTCCGAATTGTGGAACATCCTGGACCGAATGCGGCGTCGATCTTCTCGTCCGCCTCCTTAGCTGTAGTGCCCAGCTTGAATTCATACAAGTAAATGCCTCGGATTACCCTTTTGTCCATCTGCAAAAAAGTCAATAAAACTCTAAAGTTTTCCCACTTTTACATAGAAAATTTGATACTCACCGGTAGAGCAAAGTTTGCGCTTCTAAATGATATGCCACTTGTTACGGTTTGTTCTTGATCAAACGCGTAAAGACGCGCCAAAAAATGGCGCGAGCCAGTGCCATTTAATTCGTTACAACCTAATAGAAGCGAATCCAGAAGCGTTGGAGTCGAGTATTCAGATGGAACTCAGCAGACTCCCTAGTCACTTAACCCGAGCTTAACCTCTTCAAGGAAAAAGCAAACCAAACGCCCGGAATAGGAACCCACTGGCAATGTCATCTAGAAGGCTTTTAGCCGAAAGCACTTGACGAGGACAAGAGTAAGAGGCACCAGTGACGGCAGTGGAGAAAGCCGCCGATGAGCTGCCAGCTAGCGCCTGCCAGCTGATGGCAGAGGGTGCTCGGGATTACACCAAGGCGCCGGCCGCATCTAGAGCCGGATGAGGTGGGTTTGCTAGAGCTGAAAGTACATTACAATGCGCACAGCATATCAAGCCCTTTCATCTAGACACCGACACACCTCACTGGGGTCCCGTTAGTACGGTAACTCGCAAGGGAATCTGGTTAGGACCAACAGGAGAGCCAAGACACGGACCTTGAGGAGTGGTGTTTCGTCCGGCACGAAGCCATCATCTCGTCAATCCGAACTCATTGCTACTACGTTTAGACAGAGGGGGACGCCATCTCATAAAGGGTCTCCATAGTGTCTCGTCGCGGCCCATATAACGCACATAATGCGTTGTTTTCAGCCGCTCAAAACGCTGTTTTCAAGGGTCGTCCGACCTTCACTCGCCCACAGAGGGTTCGGCGTAGCGACTTTCAAGAACTATTCGCAAGCACCCAAAAGCAGGATGAAGGCCAGCATTAATCTTTCGCCGCTCAACGCATTCCACTTCCATATGACATCGTGAATCCTGAGATATGTCTACTTCACAGAATATCTTTCCACCAGTCCACCTAAGGGTTACTGAACTGTCTTTCCTAGTGAAGCTTAGTCTTCTGGTACGAATTCACCAATCTCTGAACCATGGAGAGTCTGACTAGTCTGAGCGGAGCCTGAACCAAGCATCGATGGTAGCGAGTGAGCATCTGCTCCATTTACGCTACTGACAAAACAGGAGAGAGAAAAAATTGTTTGATCAAAAAGTAAGGTTCGAATAAGAGCCCAGAAATATGCAAAAATATAACATATTTAAAAATAAGGAGGTGCATACAGACACAAAATTTCATAAGTGCATAGAATTTCTAAAATCAGAAGTTTAGAAATATGACGATCCAACATTTCTAGGAACTTTCATGATAGATCAATATAAATTGAAAATCACATTAGAAACAAAATGAAAAATACCACAAATATAGAACATCAAACTCACAAAAATATGTGAACTGGAAAGAAAAAATGAAACCGGACGTAGAAAATGAAAATTTAAATGAATACAAAAGCCGATACAATTTAAACTGCACAAAACATAATCTATAAGCCGCCTTAGTTTATAGTTGCGTCGCTGCGCGACACGGCACCATAGTCTGAATAGATATCGATTGAGCGACGCGAAAAATCGATATCTACGGCAATCGTGGTAGCGTACCGCGTGGCGCCGCAACTATAAACTAGGACTAACAGTTCTATAATAAAACTTATTAAACATTGCAATATGGATAAAACTGCAATCACCTGTATCATCTGTCGTCCCGTTGATCATCGACTTGCTCGAGCGGGCGCCAGCAGCGTCTCCATTCGTCCCTGTCGCGTGCCAGAGTGGTCCAATGGATCCTCCTCGCTCGAGGGACACGAAGAGCGTCATATCGGTCGTTCAGGGCTTTCACGAAGAAGTCCGACCAACGCGTTGGTGGGCGTCCTGGTGTTCTTTTGACATCCCGCGGAATCCAGTCTGTGACGGCTCTCGTCCAGCGGGTGTCTGCGAATCGCATTACGTGGCCGGCCCACCTAATTTTCGACGACTTGGCCCATGCGACAGCGTCTCTGATCTTCGAACGTCGGCGAAGCTCGGAACTCCGGAGGCCTTCTCTCACTTGCGTGAGTCGTGTCACTCCGAGCATCGTCCTCTCGATTCCACGCTGCGCGACGCTGATCGCGTGTTCATCCTGCTTTCGTATAGCCCAGGTCTCTGAGGCGTATGTTAGGGCAGGAAGAACAGTGGAGTCGAATAGGTGGGCACGGAGTCGGACGTTCTTCGTTTTCTTCACGACTTCTTCGACGCTCTTGAAAGCTCCCCAAGCCGCTCGTTTCCTCCTGCTCAGCTCTGGTGCTAGGTCGTTGGCCATGTTGACTTCGCGACCCAGATACACATAGCTGGAGCATTCGGAGATGTTCGTTCCGTTGAGCGAGAATGGGGCATCAGAAACCCATCCGTTCTTCATGAACATCGTCTTCGTAAGATTCAGCTGCAGTCCAACGCTTCCACATACACGATCGAAGTCGGCCAGCATTCGTTCCGCCTGACTGATGCTCGGTGTTATGAGCACGATGTCGTCAGCGAAGCGAAGATGGTGCAGTTGCCGGCCGTCGACCTTCACTCCCATGTCATCCCATTCTAGTTCGCGCATGACGTTTTCGAGGGTGGCGCTGAAGAGCTTCGGGGATATGGTATCCCCTTGTCGAACCCCTCTCTTCACGTCAATGACGACGTCGTTGTAGAATGGTGAGATCTTGGTCGTGAATCCACTGTACAGCTCTCGAAGGACTCTGATGTACTGAGTAGGAACACCCTGGGTGAGCAGGGCTTCCATAACCGCTTCAGTCTCGACGGAGTCGAATGCCTTCTTCAGGTCAATGAACGTAAGGCAAAGCGGCAGCTTATACTCTCGCGACACTTCGATGAGCTTCGTAATGGTGTGTATGTGGTCGATCGTGCTGAATCCTCTCCGAAATCCTGCTTGTTCACATGGCTGTCCTTCGTCCAGCGTTCTACTAATCCTATTCAGGATGGCTCGAGTGAACAGCTTGTAGACTACGGACAGCAGGCAGATCGGGCGATAGTTGCCAATGTCGTGCACGTCTCCCTTCTTGTACAGCAAGACGGTCTTGCTGGTCTTCCACTGAGATGGAACCTTGCATTCGGACAGGTAGCGTGTGAAGAGCCGCGCCAAGGTGTTGATGAGCGCTGGCGGGAGGTTCTTCAGGTGTTCAGCTCTGATCCTGTCAGGACCGGGTGCTGTACGTTTCTTCACCGACGAGATGGCGTGTCGGATCTCGGAAGGGAGAACAGAGGGGATGACGTATCCATCCTGCGGAAGATGGCGTAGGGGCAGGTGGACGTGGCTATCGAAAAGATCGGAGTAGAAGTCGTGGATGACTTTCTCCATGGTCCTTCTGGAAGAGGTGACGGTTCCGTCAGGACGTCGGAGAGCGGTCATCTTGGTCTTGAAGTTGGCGAAGTTCCGGCGGGCAATAAAAATAGAAAAACAATAACAAAAAATTCAAGTATTATGAAACATTGGAAAAAATAACAACTGCAGCATAATCAAAATAACTCGTGACGTTTCCTTATTAACTTAGGAATAAAGGTCGGCGTCAGTCAACCCCTCTATGGATGCGCCACGTATTTTTACATCCAAAGGTTGCCTTGGAGGCAATTTGTATGCGTACTTGGCCATACAATGACATTCGCTGGCCAACTAATGGAGAAATCAGTGTTTCATTCCTTGCAGACCAGTCTGGCATCAATTCTCCGAGCCCAGTGAATTGGAAGATAGACGACCAGGAGCCAGATTCATCGACTTACAAAGATTTAACGGAGAAATTACAGCCGAAGCTCCTGAAAGAACGCGAATTAACGCGGCTTATCAACAAGCGATATGGTGAAATGTTGGTGCTTCCAGGAATCTCGGCTGTAATTACTCTGTTGTTAAACCTCGTTAATGTTAAGTCGTTGATGAATCTGGCCCCTGGTTGGCCCGACTGTGCTATTACACGCCCAGTTTCCTTTCAATTTCACCGAAAGTTCACCTACTGACGATCTCCAGAATCTCGAAACCAGGAAGATCCACATCTTAAAGTGCCAACGCTATTTTAGTGAGTTAAAAAGAACCTATTCACATCGGCAATAATAATGCTCTCTTAGGCCTATGCTATACATCGGTGACGCTGTTGTCGGCGACGTCGGCGACAGTGTTGCGCGGGCTGCTACGCACTGCATAGCATCCGCTCAACACTGTCGCCGACGTCGCCGACAACGGTATAACATAGGCCTTAGACACCAAAGATCCTTCTCCGTTAAGAAAAACTCCCACGCAAGAACATATGGCGGCGGTCTTTGACGCCGCGATTCCTTTCGGGGCGAGCCAAAACCGCCGCTGCCGAAACCCTTTTCGTTCTCCCCTGTTCCCATAGAATCTGACGTGTGGACCGGTTCTCGCCGTCAAGGTAAACTTCGCGCCACTCCGCCAGTCAGCAGTGCCAATTGCACCGTTGCCGCGTGGTATGCACCACGCGCGCCAGAGTACACAGCTGTTTATCGGGCGTCTTCATCTCGCGGCGCGAAATGAGTCCCTTTCTCAGTTCTTTCTTGAAAATCAGATGTGGATCGCGCCGCAACAACAACTCGTTCGCGCGCCGGCCATGTTTACCAGACTGAAATCCCACTCCCGTTTGTCCAAATGGCATGTGTGTGGGGTGAAATTTGCAATTTGACACTACTCACTCCTTCACAACGATCCTTAAGCGAGAGAAACCACGTCCGCCACCAAAACAATACCGACGTCAAGTGTTTTGGCTGAAACCGACACCATCATCCGCCGCTCTGAGGAATCAACACATCTGCCCGCTACAGTACGCCGGCCCATCGTGGATCACATGGCACCACAAGGCTGTGTTGCGTCACGCGGCGGAGGTCGTAGACGGCTCAGATGCTCACGAAGGAAGCGGAAGCCCCTAGCTGCTGTTGCGAGGAGTCACGCGACATGCACTATAATGAGCCGGCGACGGCGATACGTTTCAACACCCTCACCGGAATGAACAATTAGTTCACTACCACGCCATGCCGTCCAAAAGCGCCGTCCACCCGTTGCACACATGCAAATGCATTGTGCGTCGCAATACGCCGAGTGAGGGGGGGGGGGGCGACCTTCAACCGCGGGTTCACGTGAGGGGGGGGGGGCTTCGGGCACCAAAAACCACGAGCAGAATACGATTAGAATGCGATTTTGGCCACTGGCGATTCGGAAACAGAACACCATGCTCGCCCTCTGTCAATGAACCACGGCGACTGGATTTAGTAATTCTGTTCTACAGTGTACGCCATGAACATGGTCACTCAATAAAAAGCGAATTACTCACGCGGAATTGATCCGGTAACAGCGAAACTTCCTCAACAGTTTACTAAGAGTCTAGTTGACAAGCAATGTGGATATCGTTCAATGTGACCTCCCTTGGCACGAATAACAGCGCTCAGACGCTTAGGGTAGGACTCAATGGCGGTACGCAGGGCAGATTGCGGAATTTCCTTTCCTTTTCGAGCTTTTTTTCCAGTCTTTCAACTGCCAAAACATGCAGTTATTGCTTGAAAGTGGTGAAGATGCAGACAAGAAGGAAGGAATCGTTTGCAGATACTCTCATGCAGTTTCTCTGACTTGGACTGGAGTTTCTGCCACAGGACAGACGCCGTCGGTTTTTGTTGAGAAAGAAGCCAAGATCAACACCGATGTCTACCTTAACGACATCTTGTAGAAGGTTAAAAACAATGAAAAATCAACATGGACCTTTCGAACGGACAGGGTACGGAGAGTTGCACGACTTCCTTCCATGCTTTCTCCTCTGAGGATATCAGACCATGAAACGTAGAGTGCTTTTTAGCGCGGCTTCAACCTCTAGAATAGACCAAACGCACCCGTCCACTACACTCAAATCTAGCGAGTTTGCTGGCTATTCAAAAGAGAGCTGAAGCTGGGAAGATTACTCGCGCACCACTCCTGACTCTTTGCACTGAGCATGTGCGCCATCCTGTTGAAAGGTTGATGTTGAACCTTCAATGTGGCCGGTAAACTCGCCAGATTTGAATGTTGAGGACTAGAGCGTTTGGTACATACTAGAGGAGAAAGCCTGAGTTCAAAGGCACACTACGATTCATGGTCTGATATCCTCAGTGATAAAAACATGGAGGGAAATTCCGCCAGCAGCCCTGTGTTCCCCGCCCTGTCAAAGAGTGCATGTCGAATTTTCAGTGTTTTCTTGAGCCCAGGGAAGCAATTCCTTCTTCAAAATATCGTTAAGGTAGATATCGATGTTGATCCAGGGCTTCTTCCTCAACAAAAACCGATGGTGTCTGTTCTGTGGCAGAAACTCCATCCCAAACCATCAGAGAGTTTGCGTGAGAGTTTATGTGAACGATTCTTTCCTTCCTGTCTGCACTTCCACCACTTTCAGGCAATAGCTGTGTGCTATGGCGGTTGAACGACTGAAAAAGCATGGAAGGAAATTCCGCAAGCAACTCTGCGTGCCGTCACTAAGCTCTATCCGAGGCGTCTGAAGGCCACCATTTGTGCCAGGGGAGGTCACACTGAACGATATCCACTCTGCTTGCTAACCAATTGTTAGTAAAATGTTGACGAGGCTTCGCTGTTTTCGGATCAATTAGATGAGTACTACGCTTCTTATTGATTGACCATATTTATAGCACGCCCTGCAGGTAATTTCCTACTACTGCTGTTGGCAGGCTATAAAATGTTGTCGACAAGTTGTTTTATGTTGAAATGTTATGTTGTTGTTGTTGTGTTTAATAATTTATACAGATTGCCAGTATCCTTATAGCAAGCACGGTATAAAATAAGACGATATCAAGCATTGCGATGTTCATTTTTACCTTTTTGCCGCTCATCTTTATAACGTAGTTCTGGAAATTAAAGGTTTAATTACCCAAGTTCGAGGTGTTAGCGGAAGACGGTAATACGTTCTTCAGCCATCTCCTTCTAATTAAGATTGTGACGATCGCTCTCTTTTCTTCAACGAGTCTATATACGGAGTTCTAATGACTCATATCATTTTCTTTAAGCCTCAAGTGGTTGGAACTGAGATTGTAAGCTTTCATAACAATGTTTTGTTACGGTCAAAACTCCAGCATGAGGAGGGACTGGGACCTGCACCATCTGCTAATATTCCCACCTGACGCTAGAGTTTTAATCGCAACAAAGCATCGTTACTGAAGCTCTAATGGAAGGTCATGTCTTGGATTCTGAGGGCTAACGAATACCTAACTTCCGAAAATCCAGGTGTCCCCTCAAAAGCAAGAACTTCCCTGTGATAAAAGAACCAAGAAAGACTTCCTTACTTCCACCGGCTCCGAACGGGAACAATTCAAATACAGTACTGAAATCAAAAGCAAACATCTCGCTGTGCGACGGTGCAAATATTATTCCAAGACAAACGATTAGCCGCGGCACATGCGGAAAAACTCAAACAGCAACGGTGAGAAGCGAGAATATGGCACAGTGAGCACTGACTTCAACTGAAGTTGTCGAAAAACTCAGTCAGAAGTGCTCCGCGGGGAATTAATTATTGACACATGTCACAATGTTATTCAAACTCATACAAAGGACTGGAAAGGAGACATACTGGAGATACAAGAATGCAGGGGACGCCTTGACTGGATCGCTGACGGGACTATTCAGTTACGAAGCATATCTTAGGTAGCATCTTGGAGTCCATGGAAGAGAATTCAGGGCAGGGTTTATAGTTGAGTGGTCGGCCGCGTTGCGATGCGACATCTATTAGGCCCTGTTTATACTTCGAACGCCGAGCGACACGATTTCATGTCTAGTAGCCAAATTGATTAACTTAGCCTGTATAAATAATGTCAATTCACCTAGCGTCGGAGTATAAACGGCCTTAAGGTGTGTTCATAGAACGCGACGGCAGACACCCTCCTCGTTCGGGAAAAGCATGCAAATCGATTGACGCGGGAGATCGCCCAGCCTGAGTCGATACGTACCAGGGGTGTGCGTTTAACGATTAACGATTTACCGATTTACCGGATTTACCGGCATTTTTCGTTAAAAGTTTTTAACGAAATTTAACGACGAAAAATTCCGTTAAACTGCATTAACGACATTTTATGACCAAATTTAGAAGTTTGCTTCCTCTCCATGTGAATGCATTTTGGACCTCTTTGAATGAGGTTTTGCAGTATTCCGAGGAAACCTTCTGCTTACTTGAATCAGGGTAGGTAATCGATATTGGCCTCAAGTTTTAAGAATTGTTGGCATATTCCTTGCTCCTTGACCAATTTATCTGCGTGCGACCCCACTTTTCTACGCTGTCGTTCCGTGCTTTTCGACTTCCTGGTCCGTTTCTTGCATTTGATTGCTACATATTAGTTCTTTATAATTACCAACCATTCAGTTTTCCACAGTTTTTTGTGATATTTGTTTCATAGGTGGGGTTGAAAAGGCATAAAAAACACGAAGGAAACTACGAAACACAAACTATGCGAGAAAAAAAACAAGCACAAGAAACGAAAAAAGGGAAGAGATGGGTTTGTTCCCTCTTCTCTGCAAGTTGAAAATTGGAGGAATTTTTGGTGCAGCATCAGCCGGTGACTGTAGAACTACATTAGGGCAATTTTGAGCCTCGCCCAATTGATAGAGCGCGGCTACGGGTATTGTGTTTGCTTCGCTTTGACTGAATTTTATGCCCAGCATGTTAACGATTTTTCTTAACTATTTCGTCCTCTTCAAGGACTTCCTTTGCAGTTTTTTTTTTGGAAGAAGCACAGCCAGTATGCACGAGAAACAGTGAAATATGTGGCTAAAAGTACTAGAATAACATAAAAAAGATATGAAGTCGATGAACGATTTCTGTCTTAGACAGGTTAATATAAAAACTGGTCTTGACATGCAGTCCATTGCATGAAGATTTTTTTAAAGATTTACGGAAATGGTATATCTTTGAAGGTCCAGGTCCGGCTTTAACAAGTATTTTGTTTATGTCTATGGATTTTTTCGTCTAATTTACGAATTTACTATAAAACAGTTCATCAATCCAAAATGTGCTCTACAAAAATGGGAAGAAATCGAAAGCTCAAAGCACATTCGAACCTCACGCAAATGTGCCGTACATTTTGGAACCAGGTCCTTCAAGAAGAAGATCTGAGTGGTTAGCTGCTGAGAAATCGTAAATGAGTGGCAGGAGTGGCGAACCTACCTGGAAGAACTAGGAAAGATAACAACACTTCATAGATATCCTACAAAGACGGACTGTACCAATGGATTCGCTGTGGTCGTTAAACATTCTGTAGTTTCCCAGAACAACTATGGCAGTATAGAAAAATGTTCGGCTGCAAAACTCTACTTGGCGAGCTCATTTTTGTAAAAATTTGGAAAACTTTTGTAAAAATTTGGGGAAAAAAGAGAGAAAAGCTCAAAAAACGTTGAGCAGTGATACGGTGCACTTTGGATCTTCCCAGAAGGTGGACGACTTTCCACCAGCTAAAGGACCCAGGCATAGTAAGAAATTTCCTATTTTAGAGGTTCTGTTGCTGTTTGGTTTCAGATCTTTTAATTTCGCTTATTTTGTTGATGACAGACTGTTGCTTTTAGAAGATGAAGGCATTGTTATATAATTGTCATGCAGATGGAGTCGAAAAAAGAATCAATTAAGAAAAAGATCTGGCTTTTTACATACTAAAATACAGCCAAACTGACTGCAGCTAACATACATACATTTTATTTGGTACATCTTATTTAACGAATTTACCGGATTTACCGATTTTAACGCAAAAATTTTTCGTTAATAAGTGGTCGTTAAAAATTTACCGAAAAAAATTTAACGCACACCCCTGATACGTACACTTTGCGTGTAATCGATACGTGCTTTAACCGCACTAAATGTAACTATCGCCGCTGATGCTATGGACTGTTAATACGGCCTTACGGTTTACACTTGCGCCGCAACGCCGCACAGCACCACGGTCGCCATAGATATCGATTTTTCGCGTCGCCCGATCGATATCTATTCCGACTATGGTGCCGCTCCGCGTAGCGGCGCAACTATAAACTACGGCTTAGGCAACCAAAGGATAGCTCGCCTAACTGCAGAAGTATAAACTCTGCCTAAAAGGGATAAAGCGCTACTCAAACTTTAAAAAAAGGCGGTAAATATCAGAAATAGGGAACCGTACATTTACTTCAAAGCCGGATTTGTCAACTTCCTCAAAATCGTTCTTTAAGAAAATGGGTTAGCAAAATCTATAAGACAATACAAAATTCATGTGGAAATGTATCTGCAGAAAGTTCCTCAGCAGTTTGTTTCAATCGATTACATTGCTGTACTAACTGCGTGCTCCTACTTCTCTATTCATTATGTTCACGTGTTCTGGGTTGATTTTTAATGTGACATTCTTTTTATTCGTAGATTACCACGAACAATTAATAAAGAAATACATAAATTTCGGGGTAAAACTAGTGAAAGCCTCGAGGGAATGCCCATCCTCGTGCCTGCATACTCCACACCGTGGGTATGCTTCTCCCCTCTACCCGCATACCATGGGTTTAATCGTTGATGAATCCGACCCCAAGACTGTGACTGAAATTGAAGATGCTTAGGAGACTTGGGCAACGCGACAAACCCATTGCCAATGGATCGATTCCCCACCTGGAACCCGCTTAATCCGACCATGACTCACCAGAACCACCGTTAGCGCATTCCGATGAAATCATGATGAGTCGAGAACAACTACCAGCTGTAAAGGAAGCCGCAGCAGTCATGATAAAAACGAAGCGAAATCGGCAAAAACCAGCACATTACACTGGCGGCCCATTTACCCTAATGACAGAGGTCATTTAGAGCAACTGGCTCACGTCAACACTACGGAATTCCATTCTAACTACGTATAACGGATTACATTGAAGCTACCAACAGCGACGGATTCGCGAAAATAATTGCCGATATTTTAAGCTTCCTAAGTCGAAAGCCACCAAAGTTCTTCAAACACGAGTTAATGCACAAAAAACGTCCAACATGCATACGTAAGTCTCCGGGAGAAGGCTGGAAAAAGCCAAAAGCTTCCGAGTATACAAAGCTCGCTCGCTCGCTGAATAGCGCCTTTTCTCAGAGCATAAGCCCCTCGAGCCAAACACTGCCTGCTGCCACTACGACGTTGTTTATTAGGCTTTCTCGCTGTTCCGCGAGATGCCTGCCGAATGAAGTGACCCGCCAATTACTAGATTAACACAGCCATACGTCGACACAGCGCTCGAGTACGGCTATCAAACTGTTAATAAATGTCAGAACAGCGATAACACCTGTCATTTCAATCGTAAATGGTACTCTTGTTGATGCCATAACATTCTTTTTGGTGAAAAAATTGTCAATATCGAGACTTGGTCTCGAATTTTAGCAAGAAAACTATTATCTTTGATGCGAATCGTATCTATTTCAAAGGAAATATGTTCATACTTTCAGGTAATAGCTTAAAATTACCAAGTTTTTGAGCCTACAGATCCTAAGAAGGTATAACTCGCATCGTCAAACGTCGCTAAATCCTTGGAAAACTATGTAGGACAATTACAAATGTTTTAGGTGGATTAGACTGCAGCTATACCATACATTCATCGATTTTAAGGCCCTCTCTATTCTTGGACCATACAGTAGTCAGAAATTATTAAAGCATATGGCCCAACCAATCCCCTACCGCGAGTTCTTTTCCTACTCCTGCACAAGAGGACGTTTCTGGGAACGCGTAGGGTCCTGACGAGGCAGGTAGGCTTCCAGGGATCTGCTTCGTCAACGACTTACAGCAATTTAACGGACAAACCACAAGCAAAACCCCTGATAGCGCGGCTTATCGCTTGTGAGGTGTTTCACCATGTCGCTTGGTAAGCCGCGCTATAATGGATTTCGGCCGCATTTTCTCCGTTAAACTGCGATAAGTCGTTGTTGAATCTGGCCCCAGGGAAACTTCAGAAAGTGAAACCAGCGGCATATTAACTATCAATGGGTCATTCTCGTGACTTCAGAGGCAGGATTCATCAACGACTTCAGAGATTTGACAGAGAAATTGCAGCGGAAAATCCTGATAACGCCAACATTTCACCACATCGCTTGTTAATAAGTCGCGTTAATTCGCGTTTTTTTTTTTCAAGAGTTTCCGCTGTAATTTCTCTGTCAAATCTCTGTGAGTCGTTGGTGAATCCAGCCCTAGGTTGACTCATGTGACCGCTAAACGGTTACGTTTGCCTTATTTTGGGCGTTGTTGTCTTTTTCCAAAAATGAAAAAGTCGAGAAGTCTATCCTCTGAGATAGAATGTGGACGCTATCTACTTCCATGGTGTACAATGCCGCGATTTATCGTTTTTGACATAGTTCTGTTCTAATTTCATTGATTTTTTATTCAGAATGAAATAGTGTTTGAGCGGGCACTTTCCTAAGGTTTGTTCCATTCTTCAAGGCCCCACAGAAGGCGACGTGACCTATGTAAAGCTACTACATTGATTCAGGTGGACAACTGCAGCAATCATAAACCTCACCCCCCCCCTCGACCCGAACCCTTACCTCACGCCCGGTCGGCAGGAGGTAAGGGTTCGGATCCCGCCTGGCGCTAGAGTTTTGGTCGCAACAAAACATCATTATAACAGCTTACAACCTCGGTGAGAGCCACTTGAGGCTTGAAGAAAATGAATTGAGCCATTGTAAAGTTTATGCAAAGTCAAACTTGCACTGCGGTGGTCACACATATGTAGCTCACTGGAAAACGGATATCCATATCATTATATCATATCATCTTAATAAACGCGGGTCTATCCTAGTCGGGAGGGGGGGCAGATAACTAAAAATTATGTAACAAATTGACTTGAAACTCAAGGATCGGTTCTTAGAGGACAAAATAGGACAGAAACTGATAGAATTCAGGAAGAAATTATTCGATTTCGCCGCGATTGTAAATGGACAAAGTTATATGCACCCTCACTATGACGGATCCGGGTTATAACATGCCAGGCGGAGGTCAGACCTTTTGAATAAGAATTGTCCGCCGTGAGTCTTTTACAATCGCGGCGATTTGTTTGTAATTTGGTTGTTTATTCGTTTCTTTGTTAGCTTTTAGGTCCTATTTTATCCCCCTAAAGCCGCTCTGTAAGTCTCAAGTTAATTGTTTACATAATTTTTAGTTATGTGTCCCCCCCCCGGACTAGGATAGATCCCAAAACGCATATCATTTTTGATGCTAATCGAACCTGCTTCCAAAGAAGATATGTTCACATTGCCATGTAATAGCTTAGAATCGCCGAGTCGCTTGGATTTGGCACTTACTATGGGCCCGTTTATACTTCGACGCCGAGTGACGCGACGCCGCGTATTATGGCCACTTTGATCGAGCGACACGATCGATCAATTTGGCCACTATACATGCAGTCGCGTCGCTCGGCGTCGAAGTATAAATGGGGCGTATTAACCCACTCAAGGCTTTCGTCCTTAAGAGATCGATGAATTGGCAATATCCTACCAGAGGAAATGAGACCTTTTCCTTCATTTGAATCCAGACAAGTGACTAATGACTATGAGCCCAGTGCGGGTTCAAAGAATGTTCAAGATATTTCTTCTTCTCCTCCAGCCCGTATTGTTTGTCTAGACAAACCCACCCTTTCAATCCATTACCTTTCAGTTCCCTTCCGATGAGAGGAGACTATTAACGCGTCCAGATCACATACGTGACTTCGCAAAACAAGCTAGAACTACGCCGAGTATGAGTGAGAGAATGGATGGAAGACGATCAGAAAACTCCAACAGATTACGCGTAATTGGTTCCCAAGAGAGATGCAAAGGCGCACACGTACATAATTAAAAGTCCACAATGGGTGCTGGGAACAACGACACGTTCATTATCCGAGCGGCATGAAGCCATCCGCGACGGCCACACTGAACTCATTAGCATATGTGAACAACAGCTCTTTGAGAACCGCAGCACATTAGAGAACAGCGATCACTTCAAGGAAGGTGAGAAAAGGAAGAGATTCAGGGACCTTAATAATGGAAACAAACATAAACCGACAAAAATCTCGGCTGATGCGAAAAATTAAGACTTAAAAATGTTAAAAAAGCAGAATATGAAGGACGACATACCTGACTGTTGAACAGCCACGACGGTCGCGATAGCTCGGCGCTGCCGAAATGCGAAAGACTCGGCGGCGAGCCGGACGACGACGAGATGGACGAGTTACTGTTGACAGTCGACGACAGACTGTCAAACCATGGCGAACTCTGCGGCTGCTTGCCTCCCAACGAGTCAAGCATCTTCTCTGAAATCGCAGCAAAAATAGACGACGGTAGCGTCAGCATGGTCACTTTTCACATCAAACAGGAAACGTGGTGACAAGGTTCAAATAGCTTCAATAAGTAAACACATGATTTGAAATTTTGTAACACTTTCATTTTTTAAGGAAAAATAAAGGTTTGTACTTTAAAGTCCATTAAAGCGCCATTTTTAGGTTAAAATGAAAGGTTGCGCCATGCAAACATCCAAGACATCGCGATTTCCCTTTGATTAATGACAGAAATTCTGTTCAGGAATGAGGAAAACACACCTATAGTCACCTTGCTGTATCAAGTAAGCAGCCTTTACACTATCAATCAGATATAAATTGCTGCATTCTTTCCTAAAATAGTGAATCCTTGAAGAGGTTAGAATAATTTTTGTTTACAAAAAATTTGGTAAGACATTCCTTGACTTTCTTCATTCAACAGAATAAATAAATCAACCCACTGCTTTAAATTTTATAACATTTTTCTTTCTTCAAAGAAAAAAAAAAAACAACAGTTTAAAGTTTGGGCATTGTTGTACCTTCAGGACTGCAGAGTTTGTGGAGAGGTCGAAAAAAACTCCGCCCAAACTTCGCCCAGGGCGTTATTTGGGGTGCTGATCACAGATCTGACACACGTTTTTGAAACTGCGCCGATTACGGTAGGTTACGGTAGCTAAGGTGACTAAGGCTGTCGAGGCCATAATCTCCGATTTCGCCGAAACTTCGCCTAGGAGGGGAGGGGGAGGGGAGGTATTTTGGGTGATCACGAATCTGATATCCATTTTTCGTATTGCGCTCGAGTACGGTAGGTTAAATAGGTACCGGTGACTAGGGTCATGGTGACCTAAACAGCCTTAGCCACCCGTACCTACCGTAGTCGTATGTCAGATCTGTGAACAGCACCCTAAATATCCCCCAGGTTTTCGACCTCTTCTCGACTTCTGGAGTGTTAAAAGTACAATAGTGCCAAAGTTTGCTCTGTGCATAAAGGCAGCAAATTTTAGAGCGTATCAAAAGAAGAGAGCACACCGCGCAGTCGTCTAGTTTGTCGCGTTTTCATTTGATCGACAGCGAAAATTTTGTTAACGAAGAGTTACACACTTAGCAACGGTAAAACAGAGACAACTCTAGAAAATACACGTATCCTCACATTGCTACTTCAGATGAGCACTATTTACACTATCAATCGAACAAAAATCGCGACGGGCTAGACGAGCGCATGGCGCGATCTCTTTCTTTAGCACACAAAATAAACCTGATGCTCTTTTTGCACTCTAGAACAAGCTCCATACCATTATTTTTCCCTCAGTACGCAAAAAATATAGCATTTCAAGCGTTTCCCTAAATTTTCTTGGACAGGGAATTGAAAAATGTTGACAAAAGTTGAACCAAATTTTCCTTAGACGAGAAATCATTCCAACCTTCTAAGAGAGTTGCTAGTCCAATCTGGAAGACTTTCATTTCAATGCGCAGAGCTTGCTTAGCTTTAGAATTGTCGAATTTGCTGTGAAAGTGTCCAATTCGGTTTGAGAAAATATACAATTTGGTTAGAAAAGTGTCCAAGTTATTTTTAAAAACGTTCAATTTGACGAGAAAATCGTATATTCAAGAACGAGTATGATGAATGATAAAAATGTCGGAATATTGCAATAAACAAGAAAGTACAGAAGCTTTGAACAACCTATATTACACGAGAGCATGAACCTTAAGAATACAACACAGAATGCTCAGTAATGAAACACTTACCAGTTGTGGTATTCTTAGCAAAGCCGCTTAAATCCTTTCTAGATCTAACTAAAAAGCATTCACATGGTCAACATCTTATAACAAAAGAGAAGTGCCTAATTATGGCAGTTTTTCAAGACATTCCTTCAACAAAAGAAATGGAAACCCCCTGGATATTGGTAAGATTATAGGTGATCCAGACGAGGAGGTAGTCCACCAGGATGGCGAGGAGCAAGTGAATGGCGTAGAGGCAGAGGGGTGGTCTCATCGAGTCGAGTTGCGAAATCGAGGCCTAGGACCATGGCGCCAACTGTCTCCGCGACGAGGAGCATCACTTGGCAACCGTAATCGTTGCAGATGGTTACGCAATAGCCTGGATGAAAAGGAGCGCGGGAGAATCCCAGCCTACGAGGACAGTGGTTGATTCGAGCCGAAAGTGCAAGTCCTAGGTATTGCCTCTGATAAGAATACACAATTAAAAGTGCGATCGAATGAACAACACCTTTTGGAACATTCTCCCTTGGGGGGGGGGGGGCAAACCTGACGTGGTTCTGCAGCTACAGCTCTCAGTCGAATTCAGGAAAGAGCATTGCGGGGAGAAAACACTTAACACCTTCTTCCACACTTGGCTGGGACCAAGACGTTTTCTTCAGGCGATTATACAGATTAGCTGGTCTAGTTCGTTCAGCTGGTCACAGTTTAGCTGGTTTAGATCTAGAAAATCCCCAAGGACGGACGGCTACCTAACTCTTTCAACTGAGGCCGGCTTCGTCAACAACTAAACGCGCGGATATACGGAGACAAGGTTAGAGATGAATGCTTCATCGTGAGGGTATCCCTACCTCTTACACCTCGCATTGCCGAGGGTCTAGTCGTTGAGGAATTCGGCCTCTGGTGCTCGGCAGGCCTTGAAGGCGAGGTTTTAATCAAACTAACACCCCTCCCACGGACAAAAAAACTTGTCGCCGCTGGCCATATACATATGCTCATTAACCAAAAAGTCAGTCAGCTAATCACTAATAACCATAGCTATTTCTCGCTTAGTGGGTAAAAACTACGTATAGCAGCATAACGGCCTCTCATAAATCACATATCGCAGAGGTAGCCTTTCGAAAAACAGCGCAATGCTACTTAGACAGCAAGAAAGCGGCATAGTGACCGGTCATATCTGTATAACATCGACAGGCTTGACCAAGAACGCATTACAGAATAGAGGCTGCATCGACAGAGTGAAGAGGATGACGATCTGCTTACCCAAACTTGTTAAACACATCGCAATAAGTTCTGGTGATACAAGATGAACACTCCTACAGGCAAGGACGCAAATAGGGTCGGTAGGAGCGGAGCTCACACATCCACGTTTTCAAACCGTTACCGTCGGAATAGTCGTTACGGGACCGCCACGTCTTGGGATTAGTGCACGCACCATGTAAACTCCATGGTTAACCATTAGCGGAGCTGTGGAACCACGAAAATGATCTTCTGATCTATCCTAGTCCGGCGGGGGCACATAACTAAAAAGTATGTAACAAAATGAATTGAAAATTACTGAGCGGCTCTTACAGAATAGCATAGGACCTAAAGTGAGAAATTGTACAAAGAAAAAAGAACGACAAAAATATATGTGTTCGCCGCGGTTGTAAGGAGGCGACGTTATGTGCCCTCCTCACCATGTTTGATCCTGGTTATAACATGTCAGGTGGTAGTTAGCACGCGGCATGCGGCTTTATGAGACCTCCTAACCATGTTAGACCCTGGTTATAATATGTCAACCGGCGGTCAGCACGCGGCATACCTCCATCCCGTCGCTCTTCGCCCGCCGAGAAGGTTGCAGACGCGACGACTCTTTTATTTTCTCGTTTGTTCATTCGTTTTTTGGCTTCTTTTAAGTTCCGTCTCGTTCCCTAGGAGCCGCTCCGTAAGTCTCAATTCATTTTGTTACACACTTTTCAGCTATGTGCCCCCTCCCCGGACTAGGACCCTACTCTTTGACGCGCTTTTCGGTGGAGTACTTTGGGAAGAAATGTAATCTGACAAACTGTGGTTGTAATAGATGGATATTTGCTTCAGCGTGGCCCAGATTGGTACATTTCTTCTGCCCATATCTAAGGCTAGCCTTGTTTTCGACTTCTTACGGCGTTATTTTCATGCTCTCTTACCGTTTTGGAAGGGTTTCTGCAGAACGAAATGACATATGGGCGGGTAGTTTCTCAAGCGACGTCGACTAACAATCTTGGCAACGCTGAAGCAGCAACTTAACTATTACAACGTCAAATTGCATTTCTTCCAAAAACACTACTGAAAACCGCCTCAAACAGTGTGAAGCTTCGTCTCTCCGTTCCATAGCTCCACTAACAAATAACCGTGGAGTTGACATGATCTCACCACTGATTCGAAGACATGTTGGTCCCGCAACGATTGTAATTACGGTAATGGTTTGAAGCGTGGTAGCCTTGTCGCAACGACTGTCTGAGACCAGGAGGAACTCGCTCAGATTCGCCGATACATTTGAAATGTTAGTCGCAAGTGGACAGAGCCAGCGAACTCGAAGTGATGAGCACGTAGTGGGCATTCGTCGGACCTGGCCAAGCCCGGCGTAACTAAGTGAGTTAAAAGAACGGCAGGGCAAGCCGGTGTGCTCTTGTTTTCACGTTCGCGCACTGGAAACATACGGCGCGGCGGAAACACGAAAGTGAACTGCAAACAGAGGGATCTATGCCCAGTCGGATGACGCAAAGCGCCAGATGCGATGATAAGGCCCGGCGGAGCCGGTATGAGGCGCCCGAAAGTGCTCCACTTACCAGTCAGCTGCTGTGTGTGCGGCGGTGGACGATTAGAGAGGGCGCGACGTGATGACAGCTCGTGTGTGTGTGTGAATTCTGACTGGCACAGATCGCTACCTGGAAGAGTCGGTGGTCAGGCACAGGAGGCATAGCGATGGAAACACGACGAGTTCGCAGCGAATAACGCCCAAAGAATAGAAAGAAAATCCGAAGTCGGAGGTTTTGGCAGAAATCAGGCACTGAAGGTGACAATTCTCAGCTATACAGCCAGACAGAGAACAGAGCAATAAAAACAGCAGACGGAGCAGAACTCCAACAAAAAGGATAAAAAATTGCAAAGTCTGTAAGAGCCGACGACGCAACAACTCTAGACGCTACAGTAACGATAGCCGTCGGATAAGTGACATCTCGCACAGGTCGCGATTTCACCCGCAACACGTCAACCTACGGCGTATGTGGAATTTTCGATGCTCTTCTAGAAGGATGGATCACGCCTGTGGATCACAGCAAGGCTGGAAACAGAGATTTGCGGCATGCCACCATGCCGCGATGAACCTGGGGCCGGATTCATCAACGCTTAGGGCCTGTTCGTACTTGACGACAAGAGCGAATTGTCGCCCGTGCGAAACATGCATATCGATCAAAACCGAGCGCTCGCCGCCGAAAAGTGTTCATACTGGCGGAGAGTCGTTGGGTCGACACCGCGCTCAGAAAGGGACGGGACGAGGGGCGCTGAGGACAAGGTGTCCGGGTCCCTGCCATCACATGGAGGCATCGCATTTCTAATCACTTTCCTTGGCCCTGCAGCTCTATTCTGAACTGATTTTGTTCTTGAGACAAAAGTCAGAATCTTGTTCACCATATTTGGAGGAAAAGAGTTTTCACGCCAAGGCTTTCTTCAGGTCCCGCCACATTGCTCAGTACTAAGGCGTCGTCCGCATTTTTCGACAAGTACAGCAACATCTTAGCGGGATATGTCATGACAACAACGTGACCATCCACTAGAAAGCTCTTCAATACAATTATAATTACAATACACAGAGAATTGTCTGATTCTTGGGAAGAGAGGACGGTGAGCCGGTTTTGAGCACAATTACGGATAAGCTTTCAATGTAGAACTCCTGACTGGAATCACTTATAGTCTCTAGTTGAGGCGAAAATTTAAAGAATCGTGGCGAAAATTGAGAAGAATCTAGAGAGCAGAGCGACGTTCTCCTTTCCTCAACTGCCTCCATAACCGAACCGACTGGAAAATGACTTCAGAGTTCCCCGAGATGCGCTTCCCAATCGTCTTCTATCAGCTGTTAGGATTTTGGACGATGTCACGTCAATTAACGACGGTTTCGAGCGCAGCAAACTTGTCCAAATAGGGCAGCGCGGGCAGTGCGGGAAGTGGACGGCGGGCAGCACGGTGTACCGAACGACTGCCCCCCCCCCGTTCATACTCGAGCGCCGGCGTTGTCGCTCCAGCCGCTCTTGATGCTCTAGTCGCTCTAGTCGCTGCTGTCGCCTGTTCATACTTCCGCGCGTTGCGCACGCCACGCACGTCACCCGCGCTGCGCTCTTGTCGCTGCTGTCGCGAAGTATGAACAGAACCTTAGGCCGGGGGCATACTTCCATCGCCGCGATGCCATCGCGGTGCTCAGTTCATGGCCATTCCGCCGCACGCGGTCGAATAGTCAAAGGAAACTTCGCCGCGGCCGCCGCAACAGTGGAGGTCGGCAGGCGCTATGGCTTCCCGCGCCCATCGCGAGCATGGCATACTTTTTCGCGTCGCGCGCGGTGTTTAGCGTTGGTCCTGGACGGATCGCCGTCGCGCTCCCTTGCAGAGCGATGGGCGATGCGACGAGCACTGAGAAGTTCAAATTCCTTCGCGTCGCTCTGCAAAACTCATCGCCGCGATTCGATGGGTGTGCGGTTTAGAGGGAGTAGGCGTACCAACAATGAGGTTCATGATAAACTTTACCCGCCGCATCGTGGGTATATCAGTGGGTAGAGAATACTCGACGATAGTCTTGGGGCCGGATTCATCAATGACTAACCCGCTGATATAGGAGTAGAGATACCCACGATGAAGCCTGCGTCTCTGACTCTTACCTTATCTCTCCCTGAATCTTATCTCTACCCCTTATACACCTCATACCAAAGGGTTTAATTGTTGATGAATCCTGCCCCTGGATATATCCACAAGCCTGCGATGATCCCGCGTCCTATGGACAAAACGCCGCTTCAATGAGATCAGCTACTCTCGCGAGAGGCTCAGTTCTACCTTACCCTTGATTGCTTTCATGAATACGAATCGTACCTGCTACCCATTGCGGATAGTGGGTACGATTCCTTGGGGGCGGGACCAATCAGGGGCCGCATTCATCAACAACTGACCCGTGGGTATAAGGGGTAGAGATACCCACGATGATAAAGCCTGCGTTTCTATCTCTTACCTTATCTCTAACTCTTACACTCCGCATACCCGTGGGTTTAATTGTTGATGACTTCGGCTCCTGAATGTATGCAATTTCGCGTTCCTCTCCCCAGCGGGCAGGGGTGCAGTAAGGGTCTATCCATACTTCGCGACGACAGTGACAAGAGCGACGAGAGCGACGGACATAGCGTGGTGTACGTAATTGCACCATAACCTATTGTCAGTCAGTTAATCAGTGAACACACACACATTAACAAACAGTCATATTACCTACAGGGCGCGTGTAGCGCAGTCGGAGGAGGCGCGACTGCCGCGTACACCCGATACCAGGTTCTTGGTTCGGATTTCCCGCCCAGGCCAACCAAGCCTTCCATCCCTCCGGGGTCGGTGAATTGGTACTAGACTTGTCTGGGAAGGATAGAGCGCTGAACTGTTCATCGGCTGGCTACCGCAAGTCATTGTATGGCCAAATACGCATTCATGTCGCCTCCACGACATCCCGTAGAATTAGAGTGCGCTGGCGCATCCCAGAAGGGATTGAGTAACGCCTCCTTTATCCTTTATCATATTACCTACACCATCAATCTGGCACTCAAAAGAAGCATAATAACATTACTTACCTTGATCTGAATAATGGCAGAATAAGAATCTCTTCCTTCGAGCACTAGTGCGCTGTGGTGTAATTGCGTACTCCGCGCTCCGTCCGTCGCCCAGGTGGCTCCCGTCGCTTGCGTCGTCGGCGCGAAGTATGAATAGGCAACAACAGCGACGAGAGCAACGAGAGCGACAAGAGCGACAGCACTCGAGTATGAACAGATTTCGGCTACGATCGCTCGGTTTTAATCGATTTGCATGTTTTGCACGGGCGACGAGTCGCTCTCGTCGCGAAGTATGAACAGGCCCTAACGCGGACGCAGTAAAAAACCGTAATGAAGGTGCATCCGCGCGAAAAAGTGCGCTTGGCAACAAACCGAAAGTAGCAGTAACACGGGGTCGGCTGCGAGTGCCAGATTGTTACACGATCGAGGCCGACGACGACGACGACGACGGCGAAAATCGGGTTCCACGCCACACGACGGCTGGCCGGGTGGCTGGCTGCTGGCAGTGCGTGTATGTGTCTGTCATGATTAAGCGACTGCGATAAATTCAGTGTAACATAAGGGTTTAACGAACGAACAGAGCGAGAGTGCGGAAAACGTGATAGGCACACCGCCATAAGAACGGCGACATTCCACGAGAACTTCTGGCGTGAAATTCGAGTCTGAATCGCTCACGAAACACTTGCCAAAAAGCGAAAAACCGCCTTTCTCCTATAGTGCTTAGAAAGCGTTCCGAAACATATTCGCTCAAGACGACGGTGGTTTTCAGAGTACGGATTCGTATAAGTGTCCTTAAAAGCTCAGAAACTGAGCATTCACACTAATCATTCTCTATCAGAAACTTCCGAGTGTCCATGTCGCGAATGAGAGCAGCATTGGGATGTGGGAGCGGACCAGATAGTTAGACTAATCATTCGGTGTGCATCCCCGTTCAGGTTCGGTTCCTTGCACAACCCAAGGTGGCTATCGCAAGGATATATCCTAGTAGGGAGGGGCAACCGTGAAGTGTCAGTTGCCTTCGTCACCCTATGCTACACAACCACATCTCCTGAATTTAAGACGCAAATCACTGCGTGCCCCTTCCGATCAGGACCGATACCCATCGAGGCAGCTAATTGGAGGTTCCACAACCTCAAACCACAGATTTGGTCCATTCCCGAAACCCAGGGCATTGATCACTGCCGGCGCATTCCAGACGCAAAAAAAAATTGAAGAAACGGATATATCCTAATCGGAGGGGGCATATAGTGGTTTGCATCGCTCAGAGTTTGATTTGGTTTCTACAAGACCTTTCGCTGTTCTCCCATGATATGAGGGCTTTTATCTAAATTCAGAGAATATGGTTGTGTATGTACCACATGATGACCTACGCAGCTGACATTTCACCGTTGCCCCTCCCGACTAGGATAGATCTATATGGAGAAACTTTTCGAAGCTATCTATGAGCTAAAAGAACGTCAATCTAATCTTCCACAAAGATCACAAAAAAGGAAAAGTTTCCCAGTAACCTCGGCAACACTTTTTGTAACCAAAATGTTATTTTAAATTACATTTCAGTTACGCATCGAATCGATTTTCTTGTAGCCACTTTTGAAAATTTTACATTCAATTAAGATTCCCAAATTGAGGCATTACTCGATCTCTTCTTATAATAACCTAAAAATCCTTACAATTACGGTATTAAGAAAATAAAATATATGGTAAAAGCGAAGCAGACACTCTATGAGGAATATCACATGTTCTACTCATTGGAGCCTTTCTATCTTTTTCTGAAGGCAAAAAAAAAACTAATCCATATAATGGCGAGTTCTGTTAGGTCATTGCTAATCGTGGATGTATTCATGAGATCATGAGGCTCCCGTGGTGTAATGGCGCAGCATCCCGTCTGATAAGCAAAGAATGCGAGTTCGAGTCCCGTATGGTGCTAGAGTTTTGATCGCAAACAAACGTCCCCGCGAAGGATGAAAACTTATAAAAACTTATAGATCCATGGCAAAAATAAGAAAAGCCATTCAAAAACAAAACTACTATTCAGTCTCATTGTTCTGAACGGGCACTATTATTAATAATACGAATGGAAGGGCGCATGGAGCGCAGTCGGAGAAGGCACCGGCTGTCGCCTGCACCCGATACTAGGTCTTTGGTTCTTCCTGCCAAGGCCAACCAAACCTTCCATCCCTCCGTGGTTGATGAATGTACCGGACTTGTCTCGGAAGGATAAAGTGCTGATTTGTTCATCGGCTGGCCACCGCAATTTATTGCATGGCCAAATAAGCATTCGAATCGCCTCCACGACATCCCGTGGAAGTAGAATGCGTGGCGCATCCCGAAGGGATGGACTAACGCCGTCCTTTATCCTTACTCTAATACGAATGATTTTAAAATGTGGCTAAGTAGGTGCCCATGAGAAATGGCTAATTTTGCTAGACAGTAAGAACTCTAACAAAATTTCCTGAAGACATTAAATGGTAATATTGTTGATTTATTAAGAGATCGGGAGGGCTATATAAAGTAGAGGTTGGAATAGCAGTCGAGCGAGTTGAGTTTGATTATGGGAATACGATCGCCGACGCCTACGGTCTGCCGGGAAGGAGGCCTGAATAACATGGACCACAGTAGTCGGAATGGTGGGTGGGACCGGTGAAAAGGGGTTGGACCACCGGTGTTGATGTGCCAGAGCATCCATTCTCCTCGCCCTATCCTAGGGCTACCACAGCAGATTGAGAGGGAGGTTAGCAATGTTTCTCCCTACAATGGCTTCAGAAATATCTGTGTTATAGGGCACGGCGCAATCGAAGACCTATAATTGAGGATAAGCTTGATCAATGGGGCACGCGGTAGCGCAGTCGGAGGAGGCACCGGCTGTCTCGAGCACTCCATTCCAGTTCTTGGTTCGCATTTTAGCCCAGGTTAGTTAAGCCTTCCATCCTTCCAGGGTTGGAGAATTGGTAATTGACTTTTCTGGATAAAGCACAGATGTATCCAGCAACTATAGCTAACTACGGGAGCGATTGTAGGGGCCAAATACGCATTCAAATTGCCTCCTCGATATCCCGTAAAGGAAATCTTGTTGGAAGCCCTCGAGAGCTCTGTGCTTTGGAACTGTGCGATATAGTGAAAAAGACTAGATCTCGTAGGAGGATAACACATCAAGGGCTGTCCAGTTGTCCAGATAAGTATAGAAATTGCCGCGAAATGTAAAAAAGGCTGCCGCAGGTTGCCTCCACGACATCGCTTAGAAGTAGAATGCGTACGCAACCTAGAATAGATTGACTATTGTCCTTATCCCTACCCTTGATCCATGGCAAGTTATCATGGATATCAAACAAGCATACATTCTAATCCGTGTGAAGACACCGTGAAGTAGAGTTCATGGCGTACTCTTGTTGGAAGGCTACATATTACTCTTCTACCAGTCATTTCTCCTTACAGGAATACAGTACACCATCGGTAGGAGCCAATAGATCTCAGGCCATAGTTCTTACAGCGTAGAGTCCTAGAATTGCTGGATTATGGGTCTAACGCTGTAGGAGTAGGGTTACACCTCCCTAGTGCTATTGGGTATGGACTAGGACTATATCTCCCTAGTGAAGTTTTGCACCTCTAGGTGACATTCTGAGGAGCATGATCACGTATTCAGGGATTCGTGGCACGACATCTTGGAGACGAATCGAACAGATGTACACATGGACAGACGCACAGACGCACAGACGCGTAGAGGGACAGACGAACAGACGCCAGCTCTTTTATTCACCACTTTCAAGTCGAATTAGAGACTTTTCAAATCAAACTGGGCCTTTGCAAATCAAACTGGACACTCTTCTAAACTAGCCCAAGACTTTTGAAATCAAAGCGAGCTCTTATAATTCGAAATTAGCATCCTCTACATTAAACTAGAAACTCTCGGAAAATATTAGAACAATTTTTTGTTCAAGGAAAATTTTAGTACAGCTTTATTTGAAGTTGTAGTTCATCTAGCCAAAAGTGAACAGATTGTTTGAAATTTTGTGATATTTTAATTTTTCGAGGAAAATAATGGTCTGAGGTTCATTTTTTGGAAAGCGGCTATTTTTGAGTACCAAAAGTTGAGATTGTGCAGTGCACTCGTTCAAGATGTTGCGATTTTTACTCGATTGACAACAAAATTTCTGCTTGCATAGAGTTTCATAACTGTACCATTTCCACGTCGAAGAATTGGACACTTTTCTAACTTAACTGAACACCTTTCAAAACATATTGAACATTTTCACATCGACATCAAACAAATACAATTGTAAAGAACACACATGTCCTCACTTTGATGCCTTATATATGCAACATTTACACTATCAATCAAATAAAAATCTCGACGAGCTCTTCAAGTGCATGGCGTGATCTGGTCTTTCAATAAGTTATATGATTGGTACTTTGCTCTGCTTTGAGACAAAATTTGACCTAATATTTTGTCTAGAAAAATGAATATTTTATTAAATTATCACACTTACTGGTTTGGATAGGTGAACAGAAAAATTTCAAAGAAAGTTGGACCAAATTTTCCTTGAACATAAAACTACTCCAGCCATCTTAGCAAATCTGTATAATGTTTTGTTCAAGAAAAATTTTAATATGATTTGCTGAAGTTTTAATTCACTTATGCGAATAAGTGAACAGATTGTTTGAAATTTTATAAATTTCTAATCTTTTGAGGGAAAATTTCAAAGGTCATTTCGATTTGGAAGAGTTCGCTTTGATCAAAAGTCTTAGGCTAACCTGGAAGCGTGTCCAATTCGACGTAAAAATGGTGTATACCATTTTCACGTCGAACTGGACAATTTCATGTCAAATTGGACACTCTTCTAAGCTAACCTAGAAATTTTCAAATCAAATTAAACTCTTCCAAATCGAAACGAGCTTTTTCCACATTAAACTAGAAACTCTCAAAAAATGTTAGAAAAATTTTTTTGTTCAAGGAACATTTCAGTATAACTTTCCTTGTAGTTTTCATTTAATTCCTAATAAGAGAACACATGGTTTGAAATTTTATAAAAACATTATTTTTTAAGGAAAAACAATGAACTGAAGTCTGTTTTGAAGAGCAGAAAGGCGGCTAATTTATATTGTCAAAACGGAGATTGCGCCTTGCCCCCTTCCAAAACTTTTCATTCTATTGATAGCAAAATTTCTGTTTGTATGCAGTTTCATACCTGCAAGCGGTGCAACACAAACAATTGTAAAAAAAAACATATCCAAACTTTCTTGCTGCATATAAGCAGTATTTGCACTATCAATCAAATACACCTTGCGTTGAAGTTTTTGAGTGCATGGCACGATCCAGTCTTTTGATGTGGTACATGATTGCTGCCTTGCTGTGCCCTAATACAAAATGTAATTTATTATTTCTTCTCAAAAAGTAAGAATTGTATAAAATTATTTCACTCATTCGGCAGCTAAAGTGAAAAAATTTCAAAAAAAGTTATTCTAAGTTTTCCTTGAAGAAAAAAATATCTAACCACCTCAGAAAGTCCTTAGTTTAACCTGTAAAAAGCTCGTCTCGATTTGGAAAACGTTCAATTTGATTTCAAAGTTCGTAGACCAGCTTAGAAGAGTGTCCAATCTGACGTGAGAAGTGTCCAACTCGACGTGAAAATGGTGTATATAGTCGAGTTATGCTACAGAAGACGAAGAAGATTAGACCTACTGGGAAGATACTAAATCCAATAGAGACATAAGAAAATGTAGGCGTTAAAAGAAGTAAAGAAAGATGTAGAGTTTATTGATTTTCTTTTTTAAAAGACAAGATAAAGTTAATAAACATATGAAAGGCTCATTCGCCACTATCTTCAAACGAAAAGTGCTTTCCAAATGAGCATGAAAACTCCCGCGAAAAAAGAAGAAGAAGCTGCCTAAACAGCTGATTCATAGAATGGCGCTGAAGCTGGAACCAACAGCGGCCGCGGTGTACGTGTGTCAGAGCGCACCTGTCAGCTCTCGGGGTTTCCTCCCACCTCCGTGTGTCTCTTTAAATTCTCGCTTTTCCAGCGCAGAGCGCCGCACTCTTCTCCACAGAGTCAGTCAGTCAGTCAGTCATCTAGTCAGTCGGTCGTGCTCACTGGTCGTCGAGGGCAGCTGCTCTGCTGCGCCGCCTCTGCTCGTCGGCGCATGTGCAGCCGTCGTCGTCACGTACCAAGAAACATTTCGGAGCTCCACCTTCACATACACAAGCATGCAGCACATATCTGATGATCACAGCGCTCGACCTCTGCTGCTGGTCGACCACAGGACCGGACGGGTGGTCGAGGTTGAGGTTGAAGCTGAGGCTCCTAGCTGGTCTAGTTCGCAGCGGAGAACAAATCGCTGCTGTTTTTTTAATCGCTCAGAAAAACTGTGAGGAACTGCCTCAACCCAAACCAGTCATAGTTTTTCGCTTCACAGACTTTCCGCTCCATAGGCTTCGTCCTCCCCTAATTCCTAAGCATCGTGACAAGTCCTCAGATTCCAGTGATCGGAGGGATCATCTTTAGGTCATAGAGTTCCAGAAGATTAGCGGGATGACGTGCGCGATGAGCACGAAGGAAGTGGTTCCACACTGACACTGTACACCGAGACGGGACGAGTTTTTCGTGGGAGTTTTTTACAGGTTTTCTGTGCGAGACACAGCACCCCCTCCCATCCCTCGGCTCAAAAACCCGTACACGCAGAATCGGCATGCGCCCACCCGCTCACAGGTGTGGCTCTGACAAGCGCGCGAAAATAATGGCCATATTCTGTAATAGTGAGTCAGTAAAAAAGAGAATTCTCCATCTCAAGCAGTTCATGTGGCAAAAGTGCTAAGAACATCAAAAATGTAAATCAATGCAATAAAGTCGTTCTCATGGAACGATTTTTCGGATCTAACCTAATCGGAGGAGGAGGGGGGGGGGGCATGTACTGAATTGCATCTCCAATCACTTGCTTGGATTACTACGAAATCTGCAACTGCTTCCCCATCACGCGAAGGCTTTTATTCAAATTCAGAGGATGCGTTTGTGTGCTATAAGATGGCACAGGCAACTGACACTTCATGTTTGCCCCCTCCCGACTGGAATAGGTTCGATTTACTAAAATAACCTATTTATGTCATGTTCTGTTCAAATGGTACATTTCATCAAATTTTGTCCAAAAATACTATTTTTCTTCTTGTGTCCTTCAAATTCGAATGAGTTTGACTTAGCTTAACGCTGTGTTTTTATGCTTTTCATGAAGGAATGCGTAAAGACTACCCTTATATGGCTTTCTCGCCCTTGTTGGTTTTTAGTGAGCGAATTCCTGACCCCTATTCCTCTTTACCCGGCTAAGTAATGGATAAGAAACAGATCGGAGAAGACTAATATATCGACGAACTTGGTGACCAGTCACGAAATCAGAATCAAATAATCGACAAAAATGAGCACAGATAATGAAAACCTGTTCAGGAAACAAAGGTTTAAATCTTCGTAGCTACTATTGACAAGAGCAATAGTTTTTGCAACAAACTTTAATTGAATTTGATTTAATTTCCTTGAAATCAGTTTCATAAAGTAGCTCGATAATTACCGAGAAAACACAGAATTTGTTATCCAATTACACTTCATAGCGATGCTCTTTTTTTTAGGGCGCGGTATAGCACAGTTGGAGGAGGCGCAGGCTGTCGCGTGCATCCAATTCCATGTTCTTGATTTGGGTTTCCTGACCAGGCCAACAAGCCTTCCAAGGGTTGATGGGCACCAGTAGGACTTGTCTAGGACGGATAAAGCCTTGATCTGTTCGTCAGCTGGCCACCGCATGCCATCTTCGCATTCAAATTACCTCCACGACATCCAGTAGAAATGAAATTACTCAATGAAATGAAATTCGTGGCGCATTCCAAAAAAGATTGAGTGACGCCTTCTTTGTCCTTTTATCATTAATCGTTTTTTCAATAAAGAAAAGTGAAAGTAAAAAAATCTAAAATTTCGAATTTTTGCGTTCTTTCGGAGTGGTTCTATTCGCAACCTATCTCCAGACGAGCTTTTTTTTGTTATAAGACCTCGCCAGGGCGCATGATAGCGCAGTCGGAAAAGGGGCCGGCTGTCCTACATCCTATTCCAGGTTACTGGTTCGGATTTCCCGCCCAGGCCAATCAAGCCTTCCATCCCTCCGACTTCGGTGAATTGGTACCAGACTCGTCTGGAAAGGATAAAGCGCTGACGATTCCCAAAAAAGGATTGAGTAATCCCTTCCTTTATCTTTATCCTATGACCTCGCCATTGGCTCATTCGAGAAGAGGGCGGTGTTACAAATTTTTGGATGTGTAGAACATCATCAACATCAAGGTTAATTCAACTAAATTTAATGTTTCACTTGAAAAAATAAATTAAATTGAATTAAATTTTGTTCTTAAGCTGCGTTTAGATTTGTTCCTTACATAATGGCTAATGAAGAGGAACAATAACTGTCGCGGCCAACAGACAGCACCGAAAGGCTTATAAAATAGATCGTTCTTCTGAGGAAAATCTTCATGGTCATCAATTCTGACGGCTCGTTTATGAATACTAAAAGACTGAACTCTGAGGTTACAAGGACGTGGCAAACGGACCGTGATCTTCAGTCTCAAGGTAGAAGGTTCAAAGTGGCAGTTGCCTTCACTCTCGCGGAAGTGCCGGTTGTGAATTATAATAGCAATCTGAGAAGCCCTGGTCGTATTTATAGCCGCTTCAAGATGTCGATCAAAACAACCGTTATTCTTTTGTGTACATTCTGTCGTCAAGGAGCTAGCGTAATTAATCATTTATTAATCAACAGAAGTATTTCGCAAGCTGCCGAAGGTAATAGGTTTTCCTTACCCTACAAACTCTGCAACTGACTTTGAGCTAACAGAACGTTCGGTGGTCAGAAAGCAATTCAACTTACACTGAGGATACATTGGATCTTGAATCACATTAGGTTGGCCGTAAGCTCTGGCGATTTTGACTGAACCCATCCAACGATAATAGCGTTCTTCATACTCATCGGATTCAGTCCATCAGCACACTTTTGAATCGAATGAATTTAATTGAATGAAGCCCTCTCCATCTTCAGGAGTTCATCTACATAGAGGTTTTCAAGAATATAATAAGGAAGACACAAGAGATGGCGGCAAAATACATAGAATTTCACACAGGATAAAGAGCAAGGACAATCAAACTACCTAGAATATTCAATAAACTAGGCAGTTTTAAATCTAGAATATGACGCGTGTGGCGCAGTCGTAGGAGGTGCCGGCTGTTGCGTGCACCCGATACCGGAGTATTGGTTCGGATTTCCCGTCCAGGCTAACTAAGCCTCTGGAGTCGGTGAATTGGTACCAAACTTGTCCGGGAAGGATAAAGCACTGCTTGTTCATCGGCCGGCCAGCTCATGTCTCTGTATGACCAAATTCGCATTCAAATCGCCTCCACGACATCCCAGTAGAAATAGAATGCGTGGCGCATCCCAAAAAGGGATTGAGTAACGCTATCCCTTATCTTTATCCTAAACCTAGAATCTCTGCTATTGAGGTCATAAACAGGCAAAGGTGTTTCGGTGTGAGTAAAAGTCAGCAAAAATCATTTTGATTTTAAAAGTACTACTATTCTAGCTCAAAACTGAGTTATGTTATCCTTTAGCCTAAAAAAATTCACTTCAAATATACGATTTTGTATTATTTTAAATACATGTAGATCAAAATACTTAGTTAGTTATGTAGATATAAATGTAGTAGTTTATATAGAATAGTAGTACTTTTAAAATCAAAATCAAAGAGTTAACGGAATAGAAAACAAGCATTAACATGGTAAATAGTTTCTGAGAGGTCTAAATAAGCATGAAAACGAATTTTGCCAATAACAAACGGGCAAAATCAACGAGCGAAAAATATGACAACTCTATGATTGGCCACATAACAAGGAATAAGGGCAGGCTATATAAAGGATAAAGGACGGCATTATTCAATCCCTTTGGGATGCGCCACGCATTCTACTTCTACGGGATATCGTGGAGGTGAATTGAATGCGTATTTGGCCATTCGATGACTTGCGGTGGCCAGCCGATGAACAATTCAGCGCTCCATCTTTCCCAGACAAGTCTGGTACCAACTCACCGACCCCAGGGGGATGGATGCTTGGTCGGCCTGGGTGGGAAATCTGAACAAGGAACCTGGTATCGGGTGCACGCGACAGTCGGCGCCTCCTCCGATTGCGCTACACGCGCCCATCTATGTCTAGCTATATGAAACAAGTGCTCCGTCACGCCTGTCGGCGTGCCTCGCATTTGCGCGTTTCGCGCGATGTTGCAGTATCACTAAGCTGAGGACAATCACATCGAGCTAGCTGCTCTACTTGTACAGCTTTTTCCCTACCTAGGAATACAAAAGGCTCGCGGTACGTACAGTGTTTAGTATGATAGGGTGATCTATTTGTTCCTCATTACTGGTCCTCCCTTAATGAAACGGTCCCCCATTGCTGGTACTGGTCCCCCTCTATGATCCACCCTTAGCGGACAACGTCTTCAGCACACCTTCTGAATCCCCAAACACGTTTAGCGACGTCTTTGGCACGTCTTCTGAGTCCCAGATACGTCATGCGACGTATTCCGCACGTCTTCCGAATCCCCTGGCACATAGAAGATGTCTGGGTATTTTCCACTATTTTCGCGCCACGTAATTTGATCAATATCGATTGATGGCGATCGATACTTTAAAAACGAACTTTAGGTGCGTGTTCAGCAACCTCGATTGCCCTAGGGCCGAAGTTCCCAGGTAGGGAGAAGACGCCTGGGTATTTTTCGCTATTTTCGTGTCGTAATGTTCCCCCTATTTTGTAATTTCTGCGGCGGCGCCGATCGATATGGGATTCATCGCATAGCGCGTTATTATAGAGTATGATACATTTTTCAAGGAAAAGTCTCTAACGAATAAAAGGGCAAAGGACATAGTTACTTACTCCCTTTTGGGATGCGCCATGCATTCCACTTCGACGGATTATTATGGAGGCAGTTTTGAATGCGATTTTGGCCTATACAATGAATTCCAGCGGCCAGTCGATAGACAAGTCAGCGCTTCATCCTTTTCGGTCAAGTCTGGTGTCAATTCACCGACCCCGGAGGATGCAAGCCTTAAATGGCTTCGGCCAGAAATCCGAACCAAGAACCTGATATCGGGTGCACGCGACAGCCGGCACTACCACCTGCTCCATGCGTCCAAAAACGACCGTGTGGCGTAAAAAATGGAGAGGATCACCGGTAACAGTTTGCCACCAAATCAAGACTTTAGGGGTCGATTGGCCTGAAGGGAACTGCACCATGAATCTCTCTGGAACTGAGGAGGTGCAACACGTGGCGCATTTCGGTACCAGTATGAAGGACAAAGAGCCCTACCATAGGCTACCCAGTGCACAATGAAGGATGGCATTAACAAGAAAAACAAGAAATTATGGATGAAATGGATGAGCTCTACTACCTTGCCAATGCCTTCGGCTCAAAGAGCCGTCAGCTGACGAGTCAGCCTCGATACGAGGAGACCCCGGGTGCCATCGGCTTGCGGCTCAGAAGTGCGAGAAGCGCGAATAGTGCCTGCGATACCAGTTCTTGAGCTCTAGGTCATTGATGTGAGCGCGAGGGGCGCATGGCTGCAGCTGCTGCGATTCGAAAGCGAAATGAGTGACAGTAAGCAGCGCGATGAAAGCGAAGCAAGGAAGGGACGAGGCGAGACGACGGCAGCGCGTGGCCCGGTTCTGACGACGACGCGACGGCGACATCATCGTCGTCGTCGTCGTGGGCTGGAGGCCGCAAGCGAAAGCTATGGCGCAACACAGGTCGGCGGCATAAGGGTTCGGAACGTGTTTTTCCGACGACAGTGAAGAAGCTCCGGTGAAAAAGCGCGGCGCGATCTCGGTACGGCTGGCACCGTGGCGGGGCTTACGGAGGGGCTGTGACGAGGAAGAGGAAGACATGGCCGGTCGCCTGCGGGGGAAAAGAACTGGTCTCTCGTGTGCGTGAGCAGCGCGATGATCAAGGTGGTGGGGTGGCGCTGCTGACGGTGCTGAACACTGGGAAGACACACTCTTCCAGCCGGCGCCCTGTCGGTCGCCGATCTGCCACATGCACACACACACAGGCACACGGACAGAACCAGTACCGTGTGCGGCGACGGGATCTCTTGTCGCCGTCGCTGTAACACCGCATCACGTAGCCGGTTTCACTTCTGGAAGCTTCAGAAGTCACACACATACATACAGCCGCCGCCGCCGCAGCTGCAGTAGTAGCTGCTAGCCAGACATTCAGCTAGCTCTAGCTACAACGAGCGCGAAAGCCTCGCTGCGAGTTTTTCGTCGACGGGACGAGTTTTTCCGTTCCCGTGTTCTACACGACGAGACCACCGTGCTGGTGTGCAGCTGAACGCGCTTCGCTTCGCATCTCGAGTGCAATAGGATTCGGTTTCGGTGATTTTCAGAAGGAATTTTAAACATGGCATGAACCTGAAAAAAAAAATCGTAAAAAACTGCCGCAAGCGTTTGCCCGTATTTTCTTGAGAGAAGATCATCCAGACAGTCTAGAATTTACAGACTGAACCGGTGGGAAGTTGAAAAAGTCGATCTAGACCTCTTCTTTCGAAGGTCGCGCCACGCCCTCTATTTATTTGTTTGTTTTTGTTTATTTGTTTGTTCAATGAATAGACTGGGAACAGAAGGAACACTACACTCTTACAACAGGAACCTATATGTGCACGAAGAAATTTTTTGGAGGCTATAATAGAACGAAGTGAAAGTGCAAACGAGAAATTTACAAATTACATAATTTAATAATATAATAAGTTCATAATAATAAGTTAGGAAAAGTTTAAAAAAATTGGTTAAATTATTTAAATTCAATCTATGTAATTAATTTAACCTCTATCTCATCTAATTTAATCTATTTACTTTGAATTAATCTAAATAAATTTAATTTGCAATTAATTTAATTTTTCGTTTTTTCGAAGTGATTCGTTTCGCCAGAGCTGTTTCTAGCCAAATCTTATTTGCTGTAACACCCTCCCGACGGCTAGTGATAAGGAAAGTGTTACAACTTTATTGGATTTGTAAAAATCACTGGGATTTTTCAACAAAATGTAATTTTTCATTATAAAGAAAATTGCTTTAAGGACTTTAATTTTCTATTCTGTGTATTAATAGAGTATAGGTAATGCTGTATTAGAATGAAGGGCATTGCCCTTACATGCCAATCAGCTGACTCTATAGCTTGCGTTTTCTCGAAAGTTATTCAATCCCCTTTGGGATGCGCCACGCATTCTACTTCTACGAGATGCCGTGGAGGCTAGATGAATGAGTATTTGGCCATACAATGACTTGCTGTGGCCAGCCGATGAACAAGTCAGCGCTTTATCCTTTCCGGACGAGTCCGGCAACAATTCACCGACCCCGGAAGGATGGAAGGCTTGGTTGGCCTGGGTGGGAAATCCGAACCAAAAACCTGGCATCGGGTGCAAGCGACAGCCGGCGCTTCCTCCGACTGCGCTCTACGCGCCCTCACAAATATAATACAGATTCATTTTTGTTTCTTCCAGAAAATTTTACGCATCATTCTATGTGTTTATCATTCTTTTAACTTTTTTTGTTTTTTTCACTAAAGAATAAATAAGAAAATAAATAAATAAATAAATAAAGTTTTTTTTTACTAAATATCAATAAAGGAAAAACTAAATTGCAGTGCATAATGACATTCTTTATTTTGTTGACTCGTGTAAGTTAGCTGAAATTGTTCAAGATTGTTGTGCTTGTTATTAGCCTGTTTTATGAGTGCACTTAAATGTGGTTATAAATCAATAAATCAATAATTTCCTTGTTTAAACTATTCTACTGAATTTTGTTAATAATTGATATTTAAACAAGCACTATTTTTTAATCAATTCTTATGAGTTCTGTTTACAGTTTGATCGTAAAAACGCTTTTGGCCCTAGTCGCGAATGTGGGCAGCATTGGGAGGTGAGTCAGACCGCATCATATTGGCACCCCAGTCAGAGAGGGCTGCCCTGACTGCTCTACACATGGTGCTCTGATTGGTTAGAATTAGACGCAGTGCTCGCATCTTCAATTGTCGCAGGGATTTGCGACATGTACCACAGTACTCAGGAAGGCGGTCGTTTTTTAGTGTCAAAGGAGATTGCGCTCTGCCCTCTTTCAAGATGTCACGTGCTTTTATTCAATTGACAGCAAACATTCTGCTTGCATGAAGCTTCACATCTGGAAGCGTTGCAACGAAAACACACATACCGTAATTACTTAGGTACACATATCTCCTTACTTTAATGCTTTGTGCGAGCAGCATACACACTACCAATCAGATAAAAACTGCAACGAGCTAATCAAGGGCACGGCGCGATCTCTTCTTTCAATGAAGACGTTCACATTGATTGGAGAAGCATCAAGCTTGTTTAGAAGAGTGGCCAATTGGATGTCAGAAGCGACCAATTTGAGGCGAAAAGTGTTCAGTTCGACGGGAAAATAACCAAATAAATAAATAAATAAATAAGCCGGGTAAAAGATCCTCCACCCTATTGTGAGGCACGCCTTCGAGAGTGAATCCAAGAAGCATGCCGCTGTGCTTCAAATCCCTAAACGAAGCGTGTTCAGAGAAGTGGCAGAGTGGGACTAATAGGCGGGGTGAGCGGTCGACCTCGTCCAGAATGAGTTCAAAGCAGCATGCATAACCTTAGATAACGAAAAAGACGAGCTAAAACGTTTAAAAGAACGGTCATCATTGCAAACTTCAATCTACCGTATGAATGCATATTCTAATACGCTCAGGAAACCCTAGCGAATACTCCAACAGTGACCTGCTTCTTAAAAGCCGAAAAATACATTGTTAGAAGGTGCCAACTAAGCAGTTTGTTAAAATCAAGAAGTACTCGATTCGGGAGAGCTTTGAGTCTGGCCTGAGTTCTTGGAGCTGGATCCTTGAGTTATGAAAAAGTTGAAAAATCGATCTAGACCTCTTCCTTCGAAGTTCGTGCCGCGCTCTTTTTATTTATTTATTTTTCAAAGCATAGACAATTGTGTAGCATACAGATTGTAAGGAAACATTAAAGAAACAGCATAAAATGGGGTGATTGTAACCATCAGTCATGTGAACTGCACATTTTGAAGCATACTTTGATATTTAACAGCTGACAAATTTTCTACAAAATTAAGCTGTTCCCCCAGGTCTTCATACTTATTCGGCAGCAGGCTCAAATTCTCGAGAGTTCAAAAATTTTGACATGAGTCGCGATTTAACAACGGAAACCCGAAGTTTCAACCTCTCTCCCATGGATCTTGTCAGTATCCCACAAACGGAAAAGCTTTTCGACTGCATGGCGCGATCCCTTCTTTTAGTGAACCAAATGATTTCGTGCTTCAAAACAAATGTCAATTGATTACTTTTCTCGAAAAATAAAAGTCTCATAAGATTACTGTACAAATTTAGGCAGCCAAGCCTAAAAAATTCAAAGAAATTTATACCAAATTTCCCATGAACAGAAAACTATTCTAGCCATCTTGAAGAGTCCGACCTGTTAGAAGATCATTTTGATTTGGAAGGCGTTCACATTACGTTCTTGAATTTTTTTCGGATATTCGAATGGCTGCCTAAACATGGATAAAAAAATAAAGGATAAAGGACGGCGTTACTCAATCCCTATTGGGATGCGCCACGCATACTACTTCTACGGGATGTGGAGGCGATTTGAATGCGCATTTGGCCATACAATGACTTGCGATGACCAGCCTCAATGAATAAGTCAGCGCTTTATCCTTCTCAGACAAGTCTGGTACCAATTCACTGACCCCAAAGGGATGGAAGGCTTGGTTGGCCGGGGCGGAAAATGTGAACCAGGAACATGGGAGATCGGGGCACGCGACAGCCGGCACTTCCTCAGACTGCGTTACACGCGCCTTTCCTAAACATGGAATGCCTCAAAATGTCTTCGAATCCGAATATATTCGAAAAAGCGGTTTTTCCAAATATTCGAATTCGAGTTCAATTTTCAATATTGCATTCGGAGGATTTTTTTTGAATATTTGATTTCGAACACATTCGGAAAATGCGATTTTTTTTAAATATTTGAATTTGAATACTCAAATTCGAATGAAAATGATTCGAACACCTATTCGAATAGGTCATTCGAGCAGAACTGTATGTAGTCCACATTGATTTCAGAAGCAACAAGTTTATTGAGAAGAATGTTCGACAATACCTCGAAAGTGTCCCATTCGACGTGAAAATGGTATAAATAAATAAATAAATAAATAAATAAACCAGGTAAAGGACCCTCATATTGTGAGACAGGGCTTCGACAGCGGATCCCAGAGGTATGCCCCTGTGCTTGAAATCCCCAAACCAGCGTGTTCAGAAGAGTGGCAGAGTGGGACTAATAGGCGTTGGGCTGTCGACCTCGGTCCAGAACGAGTTCAAAGCAGCATGCATAATCACCCGAAAAAGGCGCAATGTCATCTAGCTGTTGACATCATCGCCATAGACCTACGTGAAGGAAGCGTGAAAGCGTCGACGGAAAAACCAACAACAGGAATTATACCCGCCTGCTGCTCGCTATTTGTCTCGGAAAGCCATCACGAAAGATTAATTGCCTTTGTCGAAAAAAAATCCGCGACAGAAGTCGAAGAAGATGACGAAAAGAATCGAAGAAAGAGCAGAAGAGAAAGGAAAGAAGAAGACTAGCGCGCCCAGGGTTCAGAGCGGCGAACATCTCGGTCTCGCTTGGACTGAAGTGCAGATGGTGGGCGGCACCGGAACGGCTGCGGTGGGTGGTTGTCTAGGCGGCAATGTTCGTGGATTCTTTTAATTACAGGACGCGGAATCTTCCTCAAAATACTGGCTGCGAAACGTGAGACTCTCGAAGAGTTAATCCGGCTCGACCGGACGCTTCAGTTTTTGTCCGCGTTATCTCTTCCTATCGGTTTGAAGAACGAACACTCGTCCCCGGACTGCACATCGCATTTCTCATGCACATTCCAATCCTTGACGTCTGCAAAATGTCCACCCTGATGGGGGTCTTCCTAGAATCGATGGACTTCCTTCAAGAAGTATGGGCAGTCAAAAGAAAATAGAAAAATTAGCAGTGAGAATGAAGCCGTGCACACAGAGAGCGCGCTATGAATCCTTCACTTCATTTTTTCCTTCGTTTATTTTCTCATTTTTACGGTACATGTCGCGTAGGTGAGCAGCATTGGTAGGTGGAAGCGCGTCAGCCAATAGTAACCAAACAGAGCACAGGCCGAACACATGCCAGCCCATCAGGGTACCAACTGTACATGCTCTCTCTGAATGGCACGCCCATTCAATGCGGTCTGATTGGTTTAGGCGTTCCCACCTACCAATGCTGCTCACCTACGCGACATATATAGATTTTCTTCATAGCTGGAAACGACAAATTGGACATTTCTGCGTCCCTGTAGCTCTACAAGTTACTGGGCCACTCTGGCACGCGATAGGTACGTATGGAGACGATGACGTTCCCCACCGACAACTCCAGGAAGAAAGTGCAATAAAAAATCTTTCACGTCTGTTATGGTAACGCAAGCTCATTTCAAAAGATTAATTGCCGTTGAGAAAAAAATCGGCGACAAAAACTTTGAAGAAGCTGTTTAAAGGTATCAAAGAAGGACGGAACGAAAAGGAAAGAAGACTAACGGCCTCGTCTGAGTTACTGGGCCACTCTGGCACGCGATAGCGAGGTATGGAGATGCTGATTTTCCTCATCGGCAACTCCTGCAGCAAGTCCTGCAAGAAATGCAATAAAAATAATCCTTCATCTGCTATGGCAACGCGAGTCCATTTCGAAAAATCTACTGCCTTTGAGGAAAAAATCGGCGACAAAAAGTTTGAAGAAGCTGCTGAAAAGATTCAAAGAAAAAATGGAAGAGAAATGGAAGAAGGCTAACGGCCTCGTCCAAGTTACTGGGCCACTCTGGCACGAGCTGGAGAGATATGGAACGATGATGTTCCCTGTCGACAACTCCTGCAAGAAAATGCAATAAAAATAGTCTTTAACATCTTTTATGGCATCGCAAACCCATTTCGTGTAAGCGAAGCTAGCTGAGCGTTCTGTGATTTCCACGCCTTCTCTGATCCGATTGATTCTAGCGAGCCGAGGCGGGGGAGCGATCGAGGAGATGCGTGGAGGCGACGACGGCGGCCGGCAGCGCCGAGGACGAGAGCGGCGACGAGGAGCTCAACGACAGCGACAGCGAACCCAAGGACGACTCCGAGGGCAGCACGATCGACTCTCAATCCCGGGACACTGTGATCCACTCTTCGTCCTTGTATTGACTGCTGCTATGGATAAACCTTACGCCGAACCCAGAGTTACCACCCCTCGCACCTACTGGTAGCAGCGAGTGAGGGGTCACGTCCTCGGGAAAGATGAGGTACGAAATTTTCGGTCTTTGAGTTTTTGTTCGGTTTCGCCGCCTCGTAGAGGCATAAACAGATCTGGCCAATCTGACTTTGCCTGCGGCTGCCGGGCCAGCCGATAGTCGCGATCGTCTGCATCCTCTCCTCGACAATTTTTTTTTTTTTTAGATTACGGTATATTAGATTAGAAATCCGATCGGTTAGCTTGTAAAGCTATTTTTCAGAGCTCTCTTTTAGATGTATGTGTGTTGAGGTACCGTTAGCATGGCCGAGCAGCTCAGTGTGGCGTCAAACGCAGAGATTCCGCAAGTAGCGGCGATTTTGCAGCAAAGTGCGATGGTTAGTTTTCAGTACTGGTGAAGTCAACGCATATGGACGCGTCGGATAAAGTCATATGCCAGGAGTAGTGCGATGTGTGGCCCGAAGTGATTCTAAGGTGAGTCCGTTTAGGTTTTTCTTTGCTGTTTGCAGTGGCGAGTGGATATTAATAGGCCCATATTCGAGATAAATACTAGTTTAAGCGTTCGGAATGTAATTTCCATTGTGACCAATCACTCGATTTCGTTTTGTGGCGTTAAGCAATCCAACAGCGCGTGCGTTTCCCTATTTAAATTCCTTTCTTAGTCTCGCCCTTGCCTTTTTCTCCTCACAGCTTAGCGGCAGGCATGAGTCATCGCTCACGCTGAGGTGATAGAAAGCGCGCTCCGTCGCAACGCTTGTGCAGCCGCCCGTTTGAATTCGATGACTCACGTAGGTTCAGCTCAGTGACGACGGAGCTTTTCTTCTGGACCCACAGGTCAGTTTATTCCTTATTACTGCCTCTTTTTTTTTTTCTTTCATCATAGTGCTCATATAGTGCTGGATAGTCGTAACATTTCGTCGTGTTTTCAGTGTGGTTGAACCATCGTCGCGTCACCGTCATCACGAGTCGACTTCGTCGAACTCCGTCTCTGCCGCTCTGGGAGGACCACGCGTTTGTGAGTTGCTATTATCACTTCTTTTTTTTTTTTCTCCTCTCGACCCCGGTTGTATATTTTGGTCATAGCGACCGCCGATTTTGTTCCTCTCCCGGAGTCTAGCGCCAGGACGAATTTCACTAATAACTGGGCACACCCGATAGTTTTTTCCTGCTTTTTCCTCGTTCCCTCGACTTTGCTTCAGTCGCTCCTGCACCACTTTCCTAGGTTACGGCTATAGAGGTTCCGAACAGAGTACGGTACGTGATCAGTTCTCACAGACATCTCCCAGCCGGCTTAGGAATTCACAACATTAGCGCGGCTTGGTGTCGTTCCCATACCCATGGTATCTCCGATAGATAACATTCTCAGATACAGCATGTCTTCATTCCACCGCAGGCTTTGTTTATATCGTTACATTAAGCCGGAACAATGCAAGATGTAAACGACGCAAGGCATCTCATGTTGATCTCCGCTAGGTTCCCCATCTTGATGTCGGGTGAGAATACTTCCGAACATCCCACAGCGGCATATCCACATTCCTCTTCGTCGCTCCGCCCACCTTCAAGAGGATATAAAAAGCTTGAGTTAGCGAGACAGTCACCCTTGTTCACTGGTTCATCACCCGTGTACTACATCGCCGTTCATCTGTTATTGCAGCTATGGGCCCACCTACTACTAGGTCACAGACCAAGAAGGGTGAGTCCCGGGTCGAAGATACCCATCAACATAGCATATCTTGGAAGCATGAGGACACGTCAGCAGAAGATTGCCAGGCCCCTACTAATACTTCCGCTTGGATGGACCCCTTACTAAGCGTCTTCCACGACTTGGACGATTCAGCTACTGTTAGAGGGAAGGACGCAAAGCTTCTTCGCGATGTGACCGCCGACGCTGTAGCGGGTGTTCGCCAGGAGTCTCGATACACTTCTTCGCGATTGGCCCAGGAAATCAGGGAAGGAAACGCCACCTTACTCGCAGGACTGAACACTTCGTTTGGGGCGATCGATGACCGTATTCGGTCTATGCCCACGGTCGCCACTCTGCTACCAGACTCGTCCGCTCCAAGAATAGCCTCCTTCTCTGGAACCGGGGACGGGGTCCAATTCTCAGTCTGGTTGCGACGGTTTGAGGACATCGCACGCATGCGTGCGACACCGATGTCATCGGAACAGAAGGCCAACCTTTTGATAGCGTACCTCGACGGCGTCGCTAGAGAGAAGATAGAGGAACTGACTGATGAAGATCGGAGGTCCTTCGAATCTATCGTGACTCACTTGAAGAAGTTCTTTGAAGGGCCCCATCAGCGTTACCTGGCCCGCCAGACATTGTCTTACTGCAAGCAGGAACCAGGAGAGCCGTCAGCGGTGTTCGCCAATCGTCTCCTACATTTGGTTCGAGCGGTCACCGCGGGTCAGGACCCCTCAACGCAGAAGGAGCGCGTGCTAGAGGAGTACGTAGCCCGCCTGCGTCCTGACATCAGATATTTCGTTAAGCTAGATAATCCTTCATCGTTTGAGCAGGCCGTCAACAAAGCCCAAACGGTGGAGCAGCTTCTAGCCGAAGCCGCCGCGGATCGCCTCATTAACCCTGTGGGTCAACCGCCACAAGTGGGAGTCAGCGCCATCGACTACCCACGTCAGGTGAGGTTCAATACATCCACACGTAGAAGAACTGAAACTGGCTCCAATTCTTTCAGACGCTGGCAGACTCCGGAGCGAAGACGATTCACTGCTAATCGACTGAGGGACGGTGACGACAGCAATCGTCGGTCTATGGAATGCTATAACTGTGGAGGTTCCGGTCACTTTGCGAATCAGTGCCCTTCTCCAAGACGCCAACAAGGAACGAGGTCTTCAGGTACGCGCTCTGGAAACTTTACTAACTCTAATCGGGGTAGTGCACCGACTCGCCAAAGACCCTCAACATCTTGGACCCCATCTGAGGACTTCACGGTAGACGAAGCCAGTAAGAAAATAAATGCACTGTCGCTTTCACTACAGGAAAGTAAGGCTGCCCTTGCCCAGGCTAACGCACGAGTGTCAGCGTTGCTGGAACGGAACGAGGAGCTTTCTAAATCAGTTTTTCCTTCTTCGACTCCGTCCTCGGGTCGATCTGGTAGAGGCTCTGTTTACGTTCGAACCCTGTTCGTATGTCTAATCATGGCACTATATCTCCCTGGGGGTCACTCCCAACCAGTGTGGTTTTGCCCCACGAACGGAGGTGAACGGTTCTGGCGCATACCCTTGTCGTATAACTGCTCCCAGCTGGTACCGGACGTCTCTACACCGCTGCGCGCCCTGACGATCCAGCTTTATCGTCCCAACACTAAGCGGTACGACTCACCGGCATCCTTATGCAAAATTGTCGAACAGACGGTTTTCTATTCCGTCAACTTCTTTGGTGCTCGTTCTGAATCCCACGCGGAGTCTTATAAAACCGTTTCCATTGAACACTGTCGGTTAATGGTGCAGCACGGCAGGTGCGAGTTCGGTTCTCTGTCTAAATCAGGCAGCGTAGCCAAAACTTCTAACCCGTTGGAATTCGAATGGCCCTCGGCCCCCTTTGGCTGCTGCATCGAACGCAAACTTACGGTCGTGAATTGTTATCTAGTTTCGACGACCGTTCACGGACGTCACGGTACCGCAGCACCTGAGTCTCCTGTCGGCGACATGCGACACTGCGCTTACAAAGAGGGATCGTGCGTTCTTCGTGATGGTTCAGTGATGGTGTGGTCCCCGTCCCACGAGGAGTCATGCCAATTTTTGTATCTCTCAAAAATGAAGGGTCAAATGTTAGGAAATGTCTGGTTAAGCGACTCCAAAGAGTTCGCTCTTTCCTGGAAACCGACCAACCCTTCCGTGGTCGATTGTGGACGCGCATTGACGATTACGGACCAGGGGTACGCGGTAACGTCCATGCAGCGGGTATCCCGATCCGCACCCCATTCACAATCAGTTGGATTGGTTACTTCTAACCAATTGGCGGCCCAACTCCTCGCCGTGGAGAACGCAGCCCAAGGCGCGGTAGTGACTATCTTCCGTAATGCCTTGATATCACTGTGTGACAAGATCAATTTTCTCGCATTGTCATTGCACTCGGCGTTGCTGGTGGATCCCACCTTTGTAGTGCGCACCATGCTGCAGCGACTCGACATTGCCGCATCCTACCATGGAAATGGTATGTTACAGATCTATCGATGTATCTCGATCCCAACTCCCAACTACAGCCTGCGGCCCTTTAATGCCACGTGCTATGCAAAACCCGCCGTCAAAGTAGTACTCCCTAGCGGTACCTCGTTATCCCTCTTTTTGGATCCCACCACGCTAGTACTGGCCCCGACAGCGATCGTGGCGGATTGCAGCACTAGTCGTTTCTTTCTGTTGCCAACATCCAATGGAACGGTAAAGTTCGACGCGTTTACGGGATCAACAGCACTGGTGGCGGAGAACGACATCTCCCCAGTGACGCACCCTGCCACGAACCTGTCCGGAGTGACGGCTCCTCCACTCACTATATTCCACAACTTGGTACTCACAAACATCAGCGAGTTAATCCCTGAGCACCAACTCACGGAATTATGGGAAGCACGCACCCAAGAACACATATTTAACGCCCTGGGCATGTCACATTTGCACTCTTCCCGGCCAAGCGATGCCACCAGTGCCACGGTTTTCAAATTTGACGTCTTCGCGTGGTCCATCTTTGATTGGTGGATAACCGTATGTTGCCTTTATACTTCGATAGCAATTCTGCGCATGCTGTGTATAACGTATGTCGCTATCTACTACCCGGAGGCACTCTCCACTCTCCGGTCACTCGGCTTCCATCGACCCGTTACGACACCTTCTAGGTCCGCTCAGACACCTACAGTGCGCCCAAGCGTGACGGCTTCTCAACCTCCTCCGAGCATTCAGTTGACACGGCTAGAACTCGATTCAGGATCGACTTGGCCTCCTAAGGCGTCCACAAGTCCCGTAATCATTAACTCGCTTGCCTGCTCCGAGGACTATTTTGTTGCCCAGATACCTGTAAAAGTCAACGAGGTCCACATGTTGGCATTGGTTGATACTGGGGCGGCCATCACGCTCACCGGTAGTGATATGGCCCCACTACTAGGGATTTTTTCTTTCCAAAAGAGCTCCGTTTCGCGCGCCATCGGTGTAGCCGGAGTTCCGGTTGAGCTCCTTGGATGTGCGCACATTCGCTTCCAGGTCGGCAACTTCGAGATTTGGCATCTGGTTCATTTCGCGGATACAAAATCAGTGCCGAAGACCGTTAAGTCCTATAATATCATTCTTGGCAACGACTTCCTCAGTCGTCTTCCAAACTGGAATATCGACTACGCAGCAAGGAAACTCAGAATAGGCAGCACCGCCATTAACATTATGGTACTGCAGCCCGGAAGCGGTAGAATTTGCGAGATGGCTAACAATGACGCTGTCGTCCGAGTAGCTCAGACTACGGTGTTGCGCCCAGGTTCAGAGTCATTCGTTCGGTGCGTCACGGAAGGTGCGACATCACAATCACTCATGGTAGTTGGACAACGACAAGAGCTTTGGGAGCGATCCCTAATTATCGTGCCGTCTCTCGTCCACTCAGGGAGTTGTCGTCTTCTGATAACTAACCCCACTAAGAGGCCTGAGGTTCTATTCAAAAACCAGGCCGTCGCGGTATTAACTCCCGTCGAAGTTCTGGAGGACGATATGCAGGCGGATTCGTTCCCAAGTAAGGACTCAGAGTGCTCCCCCGCTATTGTCGCGGCAACGTGCGAAATGGGCCAAGACCCACTCCCACCTTTCGATCTTTCTAAGGCTTCGGTCGCAGATACCGAGAAACATATCCTTCTTGAATTGTTTGAGGAATTCCGAGACCGCTTCTCATACTCCTCGTACGATCTGGGGTCATACCAGGATACCCAAATTAACATTAAGACGACCACCAATATTCCCCCTGGGAAGTTTCGCCCACCCCGCATCCCCATTAAATATCAGCAAGAACTTGATCAGCACATCAACAAGCTGATTCAAGCAGGTCGCATCGTCGAAAGCGACACTCCGTGGATCCATAATACGGTCCTAGTCAAGAAAAAGGACGGTTCTCTGAGGGTATGCCTAGACTTCCGACCGCTCAACGACGTTACGATTCCCGATCACTTCCCACTCCCACGAATTGAGGATCTCTTATCCAAGATAGCAGGTAACAAGTATTACACCACCCTAGACCTCGCATCCGGATATATGCAACTAGCACTTTCCCCCGAGAGTCAGTATAAATGCGGTTGGGCCACCCATAAAGGAGTCTACCAATTCCAATTTCTACCTTTTGGCCTCAAGAACGCAGGTGCCTACTTTTGTAGGGTCATGGCTCGTGTTCTAGCTGGCCTCGAATCCAACTGCTTGGCATATATCGATGACGTAGTCATCTTCAACAGAGATTTCAACAGTCATGTAGCCTCTCTACGCAAGGTCTTCGAACGATTCCGGACTTTCAATCTCAAGATTTCCCACAAGAAGTTCACCGAAATCGCTCAATCGAAAATAACGTTTCTCGGGCATGAAATCTCCTCCGATTGCTACAGCCCCGCTGAGCGTAATGTTTCCGCAATAAGGGATTTCCCAGTGCCGAAAACCACAAAGGAAGTCAAAGGATTCGTTGGAATGGCCAACTTTTTCCGTCGGTTCATCCCGAACTTCTCTCTGATAGCGGCACCTCTGTATGAGCTTATGCGAGACAAAGTCAAGTTTTCGTGGGGTCCGAGGCAGGCCGAGGCATTCGCGGAGCTGAAACGATTACTGACATCACACCCCTGCTTAGCATTCCCGCAAGACAAAGACTTTATCCTACATACGGATGGCAGTCAGGTAGGAGTAGGAGCAGCTTTATTTCAGGAACGAACAGATGACGACAACCGCCTAGTCGCCATTGGCTACTTTAGCAAGACGCTATCGGAATCCCAACAAAAGTGGAGCACCGTGCACATCGAACTCTTTGCCATGGTGAGTGCGCTGCGTTTCTTTCGTCCTATCATCTACGGTAATTTAACTCGCATTTACTCGGACCACCAGCCACTTACCCACTTGTTAAAACATAACAAAACCCATGACAACCTCGCTAGATGGGTCGTAGAGCTCCAGAGTTATAACGTAACGATACACTACCTAAAGGGCTCCACCAACGTGGTAGCGGACTGTCTCTCGCGCTCAGAAAACCCCAAGGTCCGCTTCGAAGACGAATCGAGAGAAGCAGACGACATCGTCGAATTCCCATATTGCCTCTCTCTCTCAGTACAGGATTCGTATTCGGTTCGGCCTACCGTCCTCCCGGTAGCGCTGCCCTCTCGAATCGTTCCTTATGACATTCTCGTCGAACAGAAAGCCGACCCCTTTTGTTCTAGCCTAATGTCCTTTATTGAAACACAGCAATTTCCTGAGTCTGTGGACGACGAGAACCGCACACGCTGGCTAGCAATAGCGGAACATTGCGTGATTCGGAAGAACGGATGCCTTTATTACGCTCCACCAGGTCGAACAGGTCTGGCACCCAGAAGACGCGTCGAAGTCCTTGTGCTACCCGAGAAACTACGCGAACCAGTGTTCCTCGCTCTTCACTGCAGCCCGTCAGCCGGCGGACACTTTAACTGGCGCAAGACCCTCGCTAAGATTTCCCGTAGATACTACTGGCCTCGAATGGCTGAGCAGATATACCGACTAGTCACCACCTGTGAGGCCTGTCAACGAAAACGTTCGGCAAATGCCAACCGAGAATCGCTCATTCCCGTGGTTACCGGGGCAATCTTCGAGAAAGTTTACGTCGACCTCACAGGACCGCTACACGTTACGGAATCGGGCAACAAGTACATCCTAGCATTAATAGATCACTTCACCAAATACGTGATCGCTACTCCCCTAAAGGACTGTACCGCTGTTTCAGTGGCACACGCGATAATGACGGAATGCATCCTCAAATACGGAGCAATGACGGAACTCGTGTCGGACAACGCTTCCTATTTCAAGGGCGAGTTGATGACTGAACTCGGCAAACTACTTCGCATAGGAAGATATTTCTGCACGCCGTACCACCACGAGGGGAACGGCGCGTGTGAACGAGTATTTGCAACCTTCCATCCGATGCTGCGAGCTTACGTAAGCGGAAATCAAATGGATTGGGATCGGTTCGTCGCAGCTTGTACCTTTATGTACAACACTACCGTGCACTCGAGCACTAACGAAACCCCATTCTTCCTTGTGTTCGGCCGGGACCCGGTGCTCAACATCGATTTGGTCATCAGGCACGTCCAGGAACGTCTAATCGACCCAGAAAAGGAGGCCGACATCTATGCCCAAAGTCTGTTAACCTCCCTCCACTTGGCATGGCGAACGGCTTCCGATGTCAACAAAAAGATGCGAGACACGTTCAAAAGGCACTATGATAATCACCATCTTTCTTCTCTCAAGATCCGAGTGGGAGACCGCGTGTTTCTACGAGACATGTCGCCAAAAGTAGGTCTATCTCAGAAACTCTGTAACCCGTGGTTGGGACAGTTTCGAGTTTTGGAAGTAGACCCCCCTCACTTAACTATTCTCAGCATTTCTTCGCCTCAGTCGGCTCCCAAGAAGGTTCATATGAATCAGGTTAAACGATGTAAAGAACTATCGGGACCCGTTTTCTCTTCCCCGTGGGAACCTCCAGAAGAACAACTGGCATTGCAGCAATCCAACACCTTCTCTGCAGTTGTACCGGGGTATGACCACCATGTCCCTCCTCAAATTTCCCCGCGGTCACCATCGATTCCTTCGCATCCTTACAACACTCGTTTCAGGGCCCGATGCATGACTTCATGAGGCGACGGGATCATATTCGCTCAGCACGTCGACGTCCCACCCCGATGTCTTTTCCATACTTTTCTCTTCGCTGTCGGTCTTTGTCCTTTCCCCTCTCCTGAGCCTTCCGCTGCCGGATTTTGTCATCTTGATACCTCTTTCAATAGTTCTTCTGCATTTTTGATATGGGATCTCCCCTATTCTCCGCACGATCGCTTGCTCCTTTTCCATTGTTTCCCGTCGTTCCGATTCATTTTCAGACAACGAGCCCTTCTTACGTTATCACTTTCAGATAGTTTGAGCATATCCCTCTCGGAGCTCATTCCGTCTACCTATGGAGACTTCTCCGTCAAACAGCGTTCAACCACGCCACGAAGTGGCATCAACATATGACTCAGTTGATACAAGTAGAGTTCTAAGTAAGTGTATTCCTCATCGCGCATACCCATTTCTTCATAGAAAGTTGCCAGATCTGAGCTTTATAGATCCGAATCTCGGCGCCGACGCCGACTCGAGTTCCCAGCCAGCACCGATGTCGATGTCCGAGGACGCGCTCTTAGCGTCAGACGCGGAAATGCGTTCGGTGGGCACGGCCAGCGAAAGGAGTTCGTCCCTCCTTGCTTCAACGAAGTCTCGGTCGACTTCATCCTCTATGAAGGTGGTTAGACCCCTGCTTGTTCAAATGGTGCTCTTTAGACTATAGTTACAATCTATTTTAGGCCTCCGAACCTCCCCCGGTAAGCAATCGATCCAGTAGACCACCTACGTCAAGGCCATTGGCGGGCGTCATTCCGGAAGTCCCTCAGGCTCGTCTCGCACAAATGACGTTAAATTCCGGCACACCATTGGCTTCAGGAGGTCAGTATCCCTCCCTCACTTTCTTTCCGCCGTCTTTTCTTATCCTCCCCGATCCCAATTACCTCCAGCGCACCCCTTCAATACAAAAATCAGTAAGTCCCAAGCTCAACCAGTACCGTAGTTTTGGGTTCTTCAGGTTGGCAACCGCATGATGAATGGACGGCTCCCCCATCGCGCCCGGCCACACACTCTCCACGCAGAGGCTCACAACAGCGATCAACGTCGCGCCCATATCCCACCCGGGGCCAACGTAGAACGCGGGGCCCTCAGGCCTCCGAGAATAGAGGACGAGCAGCACCCCGTGGCGTGTCTCAACGTGGCGATCATCGGCCGTCCCATACCCCAAGAGATCGACCTCGTCGATCCCCTGTGCGTCGTCGGGATCCCGCAGGCAACGGCTCACCACCACCGTACGACGGCGACGCTGACAATGGAGGTCATTATCTGATTGGACGTCACCCGTGGGCCCACCTAGTTCGACCTCGCGAGTTACGTCTCCACGAGCTGATGGCGTCACAGGTCACAAATGAGCTTCCTGAGCAGAAATATCGGCAGGTCCCCAACGCCGGCTATCTTTCGCGGAAGTTCTGTCGGTCTCTATTTCCCGTCATCACACCCCGCAACGGTCGCGTAAGAGGATCGATTCCATTTCTCGAACTCCCTTCCCTCGAGGACGCCATCGTTTTTCGCAGCGACGCCGAGCGAGTTATCCAGGATGTCCTCAACGGCGACGCTGGGCAAGTGCCGCAGCCACCACCGGAAGCGATAGCACCTAAAGGCGTTTGGACATCTCGTCTTGCCCCGAGGTACATCCAGGGAAAGCGACCCGTCCTGTATCAGATAGTAGCGGTCAAGGGCAACGCTCTCATCCTAGAAGCCAAAGATTTCTTCGTCTTCATGCCGGACCGCAGAGAGCTGCACTGTGTGTTATTAGACCGCTTCGCGTTCAACGTAGAGAATTCGACCTATGGATACGACCGCAACGTCATCTCCGTCCGCGACTTCGTATGGATATATGATCTAATGCCGGTTGCGTCAGTTCTCGCGTCACCAGCTGCCGATCTCGAACGCGCACGTCTCCCTCGCACCGCTGCGTTGGATTCCAACCCGACGTTCTTCTTTCGTGTGGCCCGATTCGCCTTCGTCACACCGCCCGTCTGGCAGGAAATGCGGTACGGGATTGTCCTCTCAGTCACCCGTAGAGGTGATGGCTCTGCCGTCAATAACTTCAAAATGGCGATGGAAGACAGCCCAGAAGCTGTCACGATAACGCGTGGTCTAGCCCGCTTCCCATGGCCCCACGTTCAGGAGAACGAGATCATGAAGGCCCTGTGCCGACGGAAATCGTCTTGCGCTGTCCGATTTTCGGAACCGCCCGCGTCGGAAGCCGCTCGCGACGTACTCTGTTCCTTCGTCAAACTGTTTCTCCCCGCCAATCCGGACGAAGCCATGCTTCCAATGGAAGTACATAAAATCTCCCCGGACGAGCATGCATGGTTCGAGGATCGCCTCAGAGACTTCGACAGCTACACGAACGATCGAGCGTCGGCCATTGCGACTATGGGCAAAATCTTCAATGCCGCCTCCTCAGCTTTGGCTTCCTACGCAACTCTAGAAGATGATCGCCGTACGCACCAAGTCACCGCTACGATACCTAGCTTGGCTGGGTACCCTCTGCGCCTGGAATTCGTGCTGGACGACATGACTTCTGAAGCCGGATGGGCTCGCCATCGCCCCGTTGGAGTATGGATAATGGGAGCATTTGCATTCCTCCGGATGTCAGTGGATCGGGTGGAACGAGCAAGAGAGGAGCGCCGACTTCGCGTGATTCTACAAACTTACTCATGGTCCGACGATTCCCTCTATCGTGCCGCCATGCGGGCGGGCCGAATAGCTGACAACTCGGCCTTCCTCGATGTATGCGTAAAGCTGAGCAAGCTCCCTTCCAGCGCAATCCCAGCATATGAGGCAGTCTCCGAGATGGAACTGTTCACGAATGTGCCTACGAACAGTTGCGGAAGGAGAATATTAGACGCGGTGTATGGAGCCACACCCTTGTCATGTGTCGAAGAGAACCAGCAGAACACCGTGCCAGCCATCTCCGTCGTAGACGGATCACCCATATCTATCAACAGGCGGTCAGTAATTCTGACGGAGGACCAGCGACAGGCCCTGGCAATCGGGACTACACCTTTCCCGATTGTGGGGATACAGGCCGCGTTCGGAACCGGCAAAACCGTCGTCGGTGCTTGTATAGCGGCAAGACAGGCGCGGGGAGGAGCGCACATCATCCTCACCGCCACCACGAACGCAGCCGTCGCCCAGATCACTGAAACCATCCTGTCCCTCGACGCGTTCGCCGACCTAGCCGTTTGCCGTTACATCGCTGAATCGGTAGTGTTCGACGACTCCATCGCCGCGACTCCTGCCGACATGCATGAGGTCCTCAAACGACTACCTGATCTCTACAGGAACGAGTTGGAGGAGGAAGCCTTGGACGAATGTGAGCGCTTCAGGGATGGCCGGATTGTGTTCGAGGCTCACATGCAGAATAGGGAGCGCCAGGAGTTCTTGACAGAGCAGGAAAGGGAGGATCTTGTCCTAGCTGAGAAGGACGTCTCCGATTTGATTGACAAGGTCGTCGAGGTCATGTTCCTCAAGTACCAGCCGCAGGTCGTCGCAATAACGACGTCATCTTTGCTGAATGCGACGGGGAAGGGCGGCATATTTAAGAACTACCTGGACGACTTCGAGCTCATCATATGCGACGAGGCTTCGCAAGTACCAGAACCCGTCTTTGCCGCAATACTGAGCCGTTTGCCGAAAGCGCGCCATATTTACATCGGCGATGTACACCAATTGGAGCCGTATGCGCGCTGTTCACGGCACTCTACCGCCGCTAAGTTCGGAGCGCGTAGCGTGATGGACGCTCTAACGCGGGCGAGGGCCGTCCCCATAGCTCCCCTTGTCACCACGTTCAGGGCGCATCCTCTCCTGAACGAGCTCCCTAACCACTTCGTCTACGATGGGCAGTTGAGGAGTGGAACGGCGGCTGAGGAGCGACACATGCTGTTGAACATGATGCGGTTCCCGAATCAGTCCCTACCGTTCATGTTCTTGGACGTCAGCGGTAGTTCTCGGAGAGCAACTCACTCTCATTTCAATGATGCGGAGACTATGGTCTGCACCACTCTGGTAGGACGTCTTCTAACAAGGGGCATCGCCGCGAGCAGTGTATGTATAATCACGTTCTACAAAGAACAGCACCGACGGCTTGCGGATTTCGCGCGCGACACCGGCGTCGATCTGTCCACCGTGGATGCCATCCAGGGCAGGGAAAAGAACGTGGTCGTGCTGCTGACCACAAAGACGGACTTCCAAGCGGACGCGGCTGAGTTCTTGGACGATCCGCATCGGATGAACGTGGCACTCACGCGCTGTAAGCACGGACAGTTCGTGTTGGGCCACCAGGCTTCGCTTGCGGTTGTGCCATTCTGGAATGCGGTTCTCGCGTGGGCAAGGCAGCATGGAGCCATCGTTCCAGCCATGAATTTGGGAGACTACCTTCCACCGGAATAGGGTAGGTGTTTCTCAGTTTGCTCTAGGGATCGGTTCAGTTACGCATCTTTCAGCTAAATTCTGGGTCACGATCTTTTGGTAAAAAGGGGGAGGTGTAAGCGAAGCTAGCTGAGCGTTCTGTGATTTCCACGCCTTCTCTGATCCGATTGATTCTAGCGAGCCGAGGCGGGGGAGCGATCGAGGAGATGCGTGGAGGCGACGACGGCGGCCGGCAGCGCCGAGGACGAGAGCGGCGACGAGGAGCTCAACGACAGCGACAGCGAACCCAAGGACGACTCCGAGGGCAGCACGATCGACTCTCAATCCCGGGACACTGTGATCCACTCTTCGTCCTTGTATTGACTGCTGCTATGGATAAACCTTACGCCGAACCCAGAGTTACCACCCCTCGCACTTACTTAACCGCCTTTGTGGAAAAAATCGGGTACAGAAGTCGAAGAAGCTGTCGAAGAGAATCAAAGAAAGAGCGGAAGATAAATGGAAGAAGACTAATGCCCTCCTCCAAGTTACTGGGCCACTCTGGCACGAGATAGGGAACTATGGAGACGCAGATGCTCCCTGTCGATATTTTTTGCAAGAAAATGCCATAGGAATAATCTTTCACGTCTTTTACACTGACGTATTTAAACTGAAAATATAATACGAAATCTTGAAGTTGAGGCGCCGTACACCTGTGAGTCGAGCGTGTTCGACTTCCCACCTAGGACAACGCAATTGCTATTTTCCTTTCTTTTTCCCGTGGCCACAAACGGATACCACAGAGAGGAAAATAGAGACACTCCCTATGCTGCTCACTTCTCTCTGTCCCGTGTCAGAGTAGCCCAGGATGTTCAGAAGCAATACTGCATACCGGCACGTTGCTCTACGGAGGAAAATGTTGCATGGAATGGTTCGTAACGGTGGAATGCTTGGCGTAGACCAAAATACCATCATCTTCTTTATCTGCAGTTTAATTGTCATTTCGCCATTTTATTTATATGCGATTATTTAAGAAATATAAGGTAAAGGCGGACATATGTAGGCCAGCATTTTCTTATTGGGATGCGCCACACATTCTACTTTCTCGGATAACGGATGCGAAATGGTGCACTTCCAGTTCTCGTCCTCCCTCAATCCCCTTCTATAAATATATTTATGCAAGATTTTTTCACAGATTTTGCTGGAATTTTTTTCTAATTCGCATTTTTGCCCTCACTTCTTTGTAAAAAAGATAGCTTAGATAGTTAACTAATTTTAGTTTACGCTACGGATTTCTTCTTATTTCTCACATCCCGTTCTCTATGATTTGCGTGCCTATATTGCAGTTATTTTTTGAGCTCTTTATTGCACAAATAAATAAATAAACAAATAAATACGAAAGAAGTAAGCTAGCCCTTTGTTCCCAGATAACTCGACTCTCCCTGCAATACCACGACCACTACTTCGGCCTTGTTATTTCGACATGAAGCCAAAGACAAAGCCGAGATGAACCGAGCCACCGCTGGCTCGGCGTGCAAAGCTCAGCGGTGAATATTTCAGATATCTTTAGGCAAGAAGAGGCTGCCTTCTCCCAGCTTAAACCCCGCGCCACTAATCTGGCATGGGAAACAACGTGACAGTTGCTGGGCTAAGATGAAGCCGTTGCCGGAAACAATGACCAAGAAGATGATGAGCAGCATGAAAAATGAGTACCGGACAATGGATGTGGAACAGTGTTAGCGAACCACTTCGGGATGCGCCATGCGCTCTACTTCTAGACTTTGTCCTAGGGTACATGAAGCACAGACTTTGGCGGAAGAAGGATAAGCGGTGCATGGTCATTGTCATCCAAGCACGAGCAATGGCAATTCTTCTAATTCTACGAATTTTGACCTTGTCAAGCACTTATTAAAGGACGGATAGACATGAAGTGTTGTCGAGTGTAAACAGGGGGTCCATAATGTATCTTCTTTATTTTTCACAGTTTTACGCCAACCGTAGCATGCTAGGTGTCCCTAAAGCTAAATCTGATATGCAGACGTGTTTAGCATTCTAATTTTGTACTTTTTGGGCAATTTTTCGAAATGTTACGAAAGATCATGGGCACGTGAAGCGCAGTCGGAGGAGGTGCCGTCATTGCCTGCACCCGACACCGGGTTCTTGATTTGGTTCCCATCCCTCCGGGGTCGGTGAATTGGTGCCGGGCTCGTCTGGGAAGGATAAGGCGCTGACTTGTTCATCGGTTGGCCAACGCAAGTCATTGTATGGCCAAATACGCATTCAAAATCGCCTACATGACAGCCCGCCGAAGTAGAATGCGTGGCGCATCCCAATAATGATAGGGTAAAGCCGTCCTTCATTCTTTTTATCCTTATCCCATTCTCATTACCTAAGCTATCTAAGCACCCTCGGCTACCAACCCCTCCTCCTCTCTTAAGGCGACCTTAAGGCCCGAAGCGTTGTCAATAAATATCGGACAATTTCAAGCTTCAAAACTGAGAAGAAGACGATACGAGCATGAAGCTCAGGGAACACCCAATCTAGAAAAAAGGAAATGTGAAGTTCTCTGTGCGGAACGGGGGCCGCTTCGCCTGCGGGTAAAAGCCTGCATCGCTGCGTTTTTGCAGTATGGAATTAGCCATGAAAGGACTTCTTTTATGGTCGTCAGAAAGAGTGCAAAAAGTAACCAGTTTTCTAGAAGAGATTATCACACCAGCAAAGCCCGCCGCGACAGATTAATCTTAGCTCTTCAGGTAGACGAAGGAGATAGTGCAATGTTTGCTTTGATTGGCTCCTAACAAGATTTCTAACTCGATACGAGTAAAGCAGGACCATGGTTGCTAACTATAGAAGGGTTTCGAGTTCCCACGGAACTTCAAATTGAGACCAGCATATGAGAAAGAGCTCGGAATGCTGAATAAGAATATGGCTGTCAAAATTGTAAAATGAAATTCCTGAGCGAGTTATGCCCTGCCGAAATCGGATGGCCTCACCACAGGCTGGCCGTGCGTCACAGCTGGCGCAAGATTTGTGAGTCATCAGGGTATCCGTAGGGATGGGCGCGGCGGTGGCGCAGAAGTAGTGCTCTCGCTCGTCAGGTGCGACGTCGTTGGTTCGGTTCCTATTGCTGCCGGCTTTTTTTGCAAATCATAATTTATCTTCGAAATGACCTTTTGTTCTGAATTGTGACACGTGCTTGATTAAATAGCAGGGAAACCTACCATACACGTTTGTAGAAATGCTTGAAGGCAAAAAACTGCTATGGTGACATTTTTATGCAGTATTTTGCAAAAATTGCGTCCAAATCATATATTGAACAACTAGAGGTGTTTCTAACAACCTTGAAATTCGTGGAGCAAAGCAAAAAAGTGTGTGAAGCAAAAAGGTAAGTAGAATGTATGATGAGGAAGAACAAAATGTCGTTGATCTATTGCTTTCTCTTCACTCACTAAGTCCTTTGTTCCATAAGTGCCAAGGTTGTTAGAAACACATCTAGTTATTCAATATATGATTTGGACTCCATTTGTGCAAACTCATTCATCATCATCATTTTCATTAGCGTCTGTCCCACTTGGTGGCGGGGTCCGCTCTTCTGGTGTGGTGACGCCAGTTCTCCCGACCAAATGCTTGATTAAGGCCGCCACAGACTTCTGCGGCGCCGCTCGGCGGCGCCGCTCAGCGGTGCCGCTGGGCGACGCCGCCGGTGCCGCCGAGCGGCGCCGCTCAGCGGCTTGACTCATCATCAGTGGGAGCGGTGACGGCGAGGTACTGTACTGTTTCTAGTGGGGACCGACAGGTGCTTAACAATAACGCGCCCCGATGACGATCGCGCGCCCGCATCGACCGTCTCCGCTCTGGATCCCGCCGCGAAAGGGCAGAGCGCAGAGCGCAGACAGACAGACGCTGGAGCGGCGCCGCCGGGTGGAATGATTCAAGTCATTTCCGCCAGCGACGCCGCCGGTGCCGCCGGTGCCGCCGGCCGGCCAGCGACGCCGCTCAGCGGCGCCGCTGGAGGCGAGCTCTGCGTCTCTGCCCTATGGTTAAGCATAGGGCAGCGGCGCCGCCGAGCGGCGCCGCAGAAGTCTGTGGCGGCCTTTAGGGTGCACACCGGCCATCTTTAAGTCCAAGTGCAACGTATGTTGCCAACTTTGCTTCGGGCGTCCCCTGGGCCGCTTTCCAGGGACCTCAAGGTTCAGGCCAATCTTACGGACGGTGTCGTCGTTAGCGCGAAGGACATATATAGGACATCTATTTGTGCAAAATACTAAATAAAAATGTCACCATAGCAGTTTTTTGCCTCCAAGCACATTTACAAACGTGTATGGTAGTTTTCCCGGATATTTAATCAGACACGTGTCATAATTTCGAATAAAAGGTCATTTCGAAGATAAATTTCGATTTGAAAAAAAAACCTGCAGCAATGGAACCGAACCAACGACGTCGCATCCGAAAGTCAGTAGCACTACCCCTGCGCCACCGTCGTAGCTGGCGGATCTCTCTTACGGAGCCCTGATGACTCACCACTCTCGCGCCAGCTGTGCCGCAAGGCCAGCCTGTGGTGAGGCCACCCGATTTCGACAGGCCATAACTCGCTCAGGAATTTCACTTTGCAATTTTGACACCTATATTCGTAATCAGCATTCCGAGCTCTCTCTAATAGTCCTAGTCTCAGCTTGAAGTTCCATGGGAGGTAGAAATCCTTCCCTAGGAAGTGGTGAGAAAACGGATTAATCCAGTGGGATGAGGGGGCGGGGCATGCAGTGTTTGGCCCCTTCGTTCTTTACCCAGAGCTCTAAATACTGCCAAATGATACAATGGTGGTTATGCGAACTCAGGGATTGCGGTGTCGTGTCGTGGGATGCTCGACTTAACTGTCACCTTAGCGCTGCCACCTTCCGATTAGGATAGATCCGACAAAACTGCTGAAGTGTTAGAGTATTGAGCTGAGTGTGTTGACTAGCGATAAGTGGCGAAACCATGTTAAGCAGGCAAGTGCAAACGATATCCTCCTACGAGAGAATTAAAGAAGATTCGGTACTTTACGGGATGAGCTTACAGCGCCTCTTGAAAGTGGAGGGGTCGCTCTCGTAGGCATTTATCCCGTCCGTTCCCTTTCCTTGCTTTTATTGCTCCTTCTCGGAACTGAAGGAGAGTAGGAAGCCATTCTACTGTAATTTATTTATCTGCACTACATTATTGTACAATAGTCAACAATTAATAGAGGAGATGATCTCAATATGGTACTGTGAGCTCAATTCGGAACTGTATTGTACTGAGTATCCTGTCACTTCACTTTTCCTCAAAACTCCAGCGTCTATGCTATTAGCATCGTAAATACATAGTAAGAATGGAGAGCGGTGTCAATCAATCCGGATGCGCCGCGCACTCTGCTTTTAAGTGATATCGTGAAGTCAATTCGAAAGCGAATTTTGCCGATACAATGACTTGCGGTCTCCAGCTCAGGAGGAAGTTAGTGTTCTTTCCTTCCCAGACGAGTCTGGTACCAATTCGCCGAACGATGGACCTGGACCTCTTGGCTGACCTGGGCGGGAAGTCGAGCGAAGAACTTGGAATCGGGTGTACGAGACAGCTCCTCCCCAAATTGCGCTACCGCCCGCTGTTTGAAGTGAGGTGAAACACTCTACTACAAATGAAGAAAGAAATCTATGGCCATTTCAACCGTGCAATTTTAGAATACACTGCATTATATTTATTTTACAAAAATATGTAGAAGCACAATTGTTGGAGCAAGTACTAATAAAAATATTTATTTATTTATTTATTTCACCTGTATCACCTGTCGTCCCGTTGATCATCGACTTGCTCGAGCGGGCGCCAGCAGCGTCTCCATTCGTCCCTGTCGCGTGCCAGAGTGGTCCAATGGATCCTCCTCGCTCGAGGGACACGAAGAGCGTCATATCGGTCGTTCAGGGCTTTCACGAAGAAGTCCGACCAACGCGTTGGTGGGCGTCCTGGTGTTCTTTTGACATCCCGCGGAATCCAGTCTGTGACGGCTCTCGTCCAGCGGGTGTCTGCGAATCGCATTACGTAGCCGGCCCACCTAATTTTCGACGACTTGGCCCATGCGACAGCGTCTCTGATCTTCGAACGTCGGCGAAGCTCGGAACTCCGGAGGCCTTCTCTCACTTGCGTGAGTCGTGTCACTCCGAGCATCGTCCTCTCGATTCCACGCTGCGCGACGCTGATCGCGTGTTCATCCTGCTTTCGTATAGCCCAGGTCTCTGAGGCGTATGTTAGGGCAGGAAGAACAGTGGAGTCGAATAGGTGGGCACGGAGTCGGACGTTCTTCGTTTTCTTCACGACTTCTTCGACGCTCTTGAAAGCTCCCCAAGCCGCTCGTTTCCTCCTGCTCAGCTCTGGTGCTAGGTCGTTGGCCATGTTGACTTCGCGACCCAGATACACATAGCTGGAGCATTCGGAGATGTTCGTTCCGTTGAGCGAGAATGGGGCATCAGAAACCCATCCGTTCTTCATGAACATCGTCTTCGTAAGATTCAGCTGCAGTCCAACGCTTCCACATACACGATCGAAGTCGGCCAGCATTCGCTCCGCCTGAGTGATGCTCGGTGTTATGAGCACGATGTCGTCAGCGAAGCGAAGATGGTGCAGTTGCCGGCCGTCGACCTTCACTCCCATGTCATCCCATTCTAGTTCGCGCATGACGTTTTCGAGGGTGGCGCTGAAGAGCTTCGGGGATATGGTATCCCCTTGTCGAACCCCTCCCTTCACGTCAATGACGACGTCGTTGTAGAATGGTGAGATCTTGGTCGTGAATCCACTGTACAGCTCTCGAAGGACTCTGATGTACTGAGTAGGAACGCCCTGGGTGAGCAGGGCTTCCATAACCGCTTCAGTCTCGACGGAGTCGAATGCCTTCTTCAGGTCAATGAACGTAAGGCACAGCGGCAGCTTGTACTCTCGCGACACTTCGATGAGCTTCGTAATGGTGTGTATGTGGTCGATCGTGCTGAATCCTCTCCGAAATCCTGCTTGTTCGCATGGCTGTCCTTCGTCCAGCGTTCTACTAATCCTATTCAGGATGACTCGAGTGAACAGCTTGTAGACTACGGACAGCAGGCAGATCGGGCGATAGTTGCCAATGTCGTGCACGTCTCCCTTCTTGTACAGCAAGACGGTCTTGCTGGTCTTCCACTGAGATGGAACCTTGCATTCGGACAGGTAGCGTGTGAAGAGCCGCGCCAAGGTGTTGATGAGCGCTAGCGGGAGGTTCTTCAGGTGTTCAGCTCTGATCCTGTCAGGACCGGGTGCTGTACGTTTCTTCACCGACGAGATGGCGTGTCGGATCTCGGAAGGGAGAACAGAGGGGATGACGTATCCATCCTGCGGAAGATGGCGTAGGGGTAGGTGGACGTGGCTATCGAAGAGATCGGAGTAGAAGTCGTGGATGACTTTCTCCATGGTCCTTCTGGAAGAGGTGACGGTTCCGTCAGGACGTCGGAGAGCGGTCATCTTGGTCTTGAAGTTGGCGAAGTTCCGGCGGGCATTGCGGATGCTCAGCCCTGCCTCTGCTGCTTCAGCCAACACTTCCGCCCTTCTCTCCTTCAGATCTTCCTTTATCGCCGCTCTGCATAGCTTTGCAAGCTCGGACGTCAGTTGATAGTTGCCTGACGCTCGTGCTGCTCCACGTTGGCGTATCAGCTCGAGAGTTTCCGGAGACAGGCGTCTCTTGGTGGTCTTCAAGCTCTCGGCTCCCTTAGCACTATCGTGGAGATGGTGCACGAAGCGATCGTATTCCTCGTCGACGTTGTCCATGACGGCATCTTCCCAAAGGCCGACAAGAGAGGTGTAGAGATCCCAGTTGATGGTCGTTCTGGGACTCCTCTTCCTGAACTTCGCGGCCTTCTCTCCTTGACGCGAAAAGCGGAACCTCGCGCGAAGGAGGCGGTGGTCCGATCCCGTGTAGAACTTGGGGACAACGGAGACATCGGTCAGGCAATACTTGCGATTGAAGATGATGTGGTCGATCTCGTTGTGGAACTGGCCACCGGGGGATTCCCAGGTCCATCGTAGGGAGGGAGGCTTCTGGAACTGCGAGTTTCCATGGATGGTCTTGGTCGACATGATAAACTCAGACAGCCTTTCACCTTGCTCGTTCCACTCCAAACCGTGGGTTCCGATGTGAAGTTCTTCCAGCGACCTTCGTGGCCCGATCTTGGCATTGAAGTCGCCGACGATCACCTTGTAGAAGGTGTGATCTTCCTTATAGAACTTCTCCAGCTCCACGTAGAAGGCCTCGACGTCTTCGTCGTCGTAGTCGGATGTTGGGGCATACGCGACGAACACAGTCAAGGCTGGCACGGAGCCACATCGCTTCAGTCGCAGACGTCCGATTCGGCTTGTCAGAGACTCGTACGAATCGATGTTCATGGCCAAGTGCGTGTTGACGAGGACACCAACGCCGCCTACTCCCCTGCTGTCGCATGTTCCGAGGAACAGTTCTTCTCCGGAGTCGTAGGCGGCGTGTAGGGGGTGGTGTCTTCTCGTCTCGGTCAGTCCGATGACGTCGTACTTGATCTTCCTGGCTTGCATCATCAGGTCCTCGACGGATGCTTCCGACGCAAGCGTGCGGGCGTTGTAAGTACAGATCGTCATCCTAGTCCTTCTCAGTTTGCGCAGCCTGGTTAGGCCCTGAGATTTTAGCAGCCTCTCCGTACTCGTCCTTCCCATCGCTGCAGAAATGGGGGCTCTTTCGGGGTCAGGGGAATGAGGCCCTTTAGTGCTGCTGTGTTTGACTGGAATACAACACGGGTAGCTAGTCAGGCTCTGTCGTGCGGGCGGGGTATCCGGGCAGCCAGCCAGACTGCCCGAAGGGACGGGGCGAGACTTAAGGCGGCCTCGAATCGCCTTACATGTACTCCCAGTCTACCGAGTGCAAGCTTTTGGCCGAGCCGACACAGTTGCAACCCGCACAGTCACAGACACATCCACGCACACTGTGCACGAACATGCCGCTCCCACGCACAAGGAACGCATCGACCCGACACAGCAGGAGCAAGGAGTCCATCCCCTGCATCCCACCTGCGTCTCTGGGCAGTACACGGTCGCATTTGGTTCGCGTTTAATTCCCCTATCCACCACCCGGGGACGCGCCACGTGGCCCTGCGACAAGCGGCCCGAGATCCCTCTTAACAAGAGAGCCCGAAGGCTCTCTATCGAGGGAGATCCGTGGATTATTTATTTATTTATTTACACGATAACAAGTACAGTCGTGCGGAAACTGTATTTAAAAAAAACACCAAACGAGAAAGCAAAAGCAATCTATACATATTATCCAGGTGAAAAAGTAAATGATGGACGGCGTCCCTGCATCAGTAAGTTATGGCTTCAGATGCGATTTCAGAAACTTTTTAAATGCTTCGTAATTCCCAGGAAGATTCTGTATTCTCCTGTAGAAGCTTCTCATATAAAGGGGAGTCCTATGCAAGAAAAAGAAGCGCCTACAGTTTCGCTTGGCAATAGAAAAAATAGAAGCAATAGAAAAGCAGAATAAAAAATAAGTAAGAATAGAAGTTAGATGGATGTTTGGTTGCAATCAAAACGCTTGCGCCAGGGGGGACTCGAACCAGCACCTTCTGCTTTCCGGCCAGCGATCTGTTTCGATCTTTCATAACAGCCCCTGAGGTTTGAGCAAAATTGAAGAAAAAAAAACGCTAACAAAATTTTTTCTGCAGGCAGTTAGTTAGTCCAACAAGCCGCAAAAAGTACGAAACTCCAGCACATTAAGCAGTTATAACATAACAATAATCAAAATAAAATAATAAAAATAATAATAAGGATAGGGATAAAGGAGGGCGTTACTCAATCCCTTTTCGGATGCGCCACGCATTCTACTCTAAAAGATGTCATGGAGGCGATTTGAATGCGTATTTGGCCACACAATCACTTGAGGTGGCGAGCCGATGGACAAGTCAGCGCTGTATCCTTCCCAGACAAGTCTGGTACCAGTTTACTCAACCCGGAGGAGTGGAAGGCCTTATTGCCGTTGAAGAGAAATCCGAACCAGAGACATGGCATCGGGTGCACGCAACAGCCGGCACCCCCTCCGACTGCGCTACGTGTCCTCGTGTTCATAATAGTAATAATTTATTAGAACGTAAACGTGAGAGAGGCGAAGAGAGGAACGCAACCCTAAGAAAAGAAAACATCAATAGATAGTATGGCTTTGAGGATAAAATTAATCGAACAAAAGCTGTGAGGTAGACGAGTTACATGTGACAATGACTAAAAATTAGGGATGTTTTTCAAGGACTAAAAAATGAATGGCCTAGCCCAGTTCTAAAGGCTGCACATGCGGTTCCAGCTCTTGCTGCAAACGATTGGACTCAAGTACTAGTTCCAAGTCAGCCGTTGCTCAATTTTCTGGGTCACGTTGGAGCTGAGCCACAGTATAGCAGTAATGAACTCAAAGAGCTTCGGACACTCTTAGCAGATCAGAAGCCGCTCGCGCCAGCGCCAGCGCTACGTCCGTTGCTTATCCAGTCGAGCAAACGGTGATGTGGGATTTTCGACAGCGGACGCGTTGACGCATGAGCTGAGCTGAGCACGGGGTGAGTGGGGCTGGCTGGCCGTCCGTCCGGACGACGGGGGCAAGCAGTGGCTGGCGGCCGCCTGGCTCTCCTCTAATCGTGAATCCGACGGCAAGCAGCAGTCAGTCGGCTGAATAATGCGAGCCGGACCAGTTCGTCCAGTGCATTCGGCTGGCCTCCACACTATCCCCTTATACATAGTAGCTATTGCCGAGTCCAACGTCTGCTGGATGGTGCAGCGGACTGGCAGGCAGGCGAACGTCGGAGGTGTGGTTCGACGGTGTTGATGTGCTTATGTAGCAACGTATTCATAGATGAGCAACGAGATAAGTCATAGAGGAATAGGAGGCGATCATGCTAATACATAGGCGCATTACGGCCACGGCTGTAAACACATACACAACACGCACACTAGAGCATAGCATTTTCACGTCGAATTGGACACTTTTCAAATCAAATCGAACACTATTGAAATGAAATTGGACACTTTTCTAAAGCCTAAGGCATTTGAAATCAAAGCGCATTCTTCCAAATTAAAATCAGTTTCTTCTAAATTAAACTAGAGACTCTCTAAAAAATTAGAACAAGTTATGCTGAAGGAAAATTTTAGTATTAGGTTGTAGCGAATTAAATGGCTCTGGCTCGCGCCATTTTTTGGCGCGTCTTTACGCGTTTTATCAAGAACAAACCGTAACATGTGGCAGATCATTTAGAAGCGCAAACTTTGCTCTACCGGTGAGTACCAAATTTTCTATGTAAAAGTGGGAAAACTTTATATTTTATTGACTTTTTTGCAGATGGACAAAAGGGTAATCCGAGGCATTTACTTGTATGAATTCAAGCTGGGCACTACAGCTAAGGAGGCGGACGAGAAGATCAACGCCGCATTCGGTCAAGGATGTTCCACAATTCGGACGGCGTATCGTTGGTATCAGAAGTTCCGGAATGGAGATAAGAGCTTGGAAGAACATGAAGGTCGTGGGAGGCTAGTGATGTTGATGAGGACAAGCTGAGAGATGTGGTAGAGGAGGATCCACACAAAGGTACCAGGGAGATAGCGAAGGTTCTTGGCCTCAGTCACAACACAGCTGCCCGGCATCTGAAGGAAATTGGAAAGACCAAAAAGCTGGAAAGATGGGTGCCTCACGAGCTGTCTGAGGAGCAAAGAAACCGACGATATGAGATCTCGTCCGCACTGCTTCTACGGAACGAAACGGAGCCATTCCCTGATCGCATCGTAACCTGTGACGAGAAATGGATAATGTACGACAACAGGCGACGATCGGCACAGTGGGTGGACAGCGATGAGAGCTCCAAGGTTTTTGCGAAGCCGGAATTGCACCAAAAGAAAGTAATGGTGACAGTATGGTGGTGTTCGCTGGGAATTATTCACCACAGCTTCCTCCCTCCCGGGAATCCATCACGGCAGAGAAGTACTGCATTGAAATTGAAGAAACGATGAAAAGTTGAAGGATATCCGGCCGGCCTTGGTAAACCGAAGGCGAGTTCTCCTTCTGCACGACAATGCTCGCCCCCATGTGGCACGAATGACGTTGCAGAAATTGAATGAGCTGAGCATTGAAACTCCACCACATCCTCCGTTTTCTCCCGACCTCTCCCCAACAGACTGCCATTTCTTCAAGCATCTTGGCGACTTCTTGGTAGGGAAAATATTCAAATACCAACAGGATGCCGAAAGTGCCTTCGAAGATTTCGTCAATTCCAGAACTTCTGATTTTTATGCTACTGGGATAAAAAAGCCTGTGTCACGTTGGCAAAGATGTGTAGAATCAGAAGGTTTTTATTTCGATTAATAAACTTGCCTACAAGCCGAGATATTAACTGTTTAAATTTACAGTGGTTCAGTGCCATTTATTTCGTTACAACCTAATAGAACTTCTTTTGAAGTTTTGCTCACCTGCACAGTAAGTGAACACATTGTTCAAAATTTTATAAATAAATTATTGCAGAGAGACACGACTTAAAACGCGTCTCAAAGAGCAGAAAAGGCGGCCATTTTTTACTGCCAAATAAATAGGTTGCGTCATGCCCTAGACCAAAACGTTGCGATTTTTATTCGATTGATAGCAAAACTGCTGTTTGCATGCAGTTTCACACCTGCAAACGGTGCAACATAAACAATTGTTTTTTCATTTATACATTTTTTTTAAATTTATTGACATGTCTACTATATTTTATACAGAATTTTCACGTCAAATTGAACACTCTCATAACCTAGCCTAGGACCTTTGAAATCAAAGCGAACTCTTCTAAATCGAAATTACCTTTAGGCGGGCTAAACAGCAAACCCAGTAAGATGGTTAGAGTAGTTTTTTGAAGGAAAGTTCAGCGTAAGTTTGTTTGAAATTTTGTCACTTCACCTGCCCCAAAATGTGTAATAATTTTATAAAAATTTTATTTGTTGAGAAAAATAGTAAATTGGATTTTGTTTTGAAGCGCAACAGCGAGTACTTCATGTACTTCATTATAAGGCTGAGTCGCACCATGCATGCGAAAAACAAGTCGCATGATTTATTTGATTGATAGCGTAAATACGGCTTACATGCAGCATCAAAGTGAGGAAATGTGAGTTTTTGCAATTGACTATGTTGCACGGTTTCCACGGCTCAAGTTCATGAACGCGGCCGGAGGTAAACCCTTACCCCGACTTGCCTCGACGGCCACTTATCCGCCACTTTCCCGGAACTTACCTCTGTTTCTGCTTCGAGACAGCCAAAGCAAAGGTTTTGCTCCGCTGCCAGGAACGATTGCATTAGGTCAGAAATTAGCGGCGGAGCAAAACCCTTGCAATGGGGGTAAATGTTCCCCGACGCTAGCGAGGTGGCGTTTACCTCGAGACCTACCTATGGCTTTCCCGGCCGCGAGTTCATGAATTGCGCGTAAGTAGGGAGTGGCGGTAGGTTTTGCAGTTGCCTGCCGGTAAGTCGTTCATGATTCGGGCCCAGGTGTGGAGCTTCATGCAAAAAAATTTGCTATCAATCGAAAAAATGGCGATGTTTCGAATGAGGACATGGCGCAATCTCAGTTTTCAATTTAAAAAATGACGCCATTCTGTTGTTTAGAACAAACCTTGAACCATTGTTCTTTCTCAAAAATAAAAAATTTATAAAAACTTCAAACGATGCGTTTTCTTATTGAGAAGTGAATTAAAACTTCGAATAAGGTTATACTAAAATTTTCCTTGATCAAAAAATTATTCTCACGTTTTTGAAAGTCTCTCTTCAATTTAGAAGGGATCGTTTTGATTTCAAAAGTCTTATGCAAGCTTAGAAGAGTGTCCTATTTGACGTGAAAAGTGTCCAATTTGATTTGAAGAGTGTCCAGTGCGAAGTGAAAATGGTATAACTGCATCGAAAATAGAGAAAAGTAGAGAGAAAATATCTTTGAAACTACTCCAGCAGATTAGGAAAAAGCCCTTTAATGTCAATAAATCGATAAGTGCTTATCGATAGAAATGCATGTGCGTGTGTGTATGCGTCGCTTCGTCGTATTTATCAGCGAAGAAGAACAGCTGACGAGAGGAAGAGGAGCAGCACCTGCACCGGTGTCCATTTTTCTCTCTAAGAGGCTCCGAAGTCGCCTCGGACTTTTAAACCCCACCTAGCGAATAATCCAGTTGGTCCAACCCCTTCCGTCAGTCCGTTAATAAAAATCTTAAAAGACGCGTAGTAAGAGTAGCGCAGTCGGAGGAGATAGCGGCTGCCGCGTGCAATCGACTCCTCTGGTTTCTGGTTCGGATTTCCCGCCCAGGCCAACCAAGCCTTTCAACCATCGGGCGTCAATGAATTGGTATCAAACTTGTCAGGGAAAGCCCTTTATCGATTTTTTGACAATTTTCCTTGAGGACGAGGGCGCTCTTCGCCGAGTCTGCCCGGATGATGACATCATCGAAAATCGATATTTTCGAAATTAGCCAAATGTCCTCTTCCAAAATCAGCTAGGGGTTATTTGGCGCTGTTTACGAATCCGACGTCCGTTTTTGAAAATTCCGCCGATTTCGATAGGCTTTGGATTTTCTTTTAAATAGCTGAGGGTGGTCGGGTCAGGAACACCGATTTTGCTCAAACTTTGTCTAAGGGGTCGTTTAGTGTGCACGCGTCGCGCGCCGCGTGCACACTAAACGATCAGGTTCCTGGTTCAGATTTCCCGCCCAGGCCAACCAAGCCTTCCATCCCTTCGCTCCACGACATCCTGTAGAAGTAGAATACGTGGCGCATCCCAAGAAGATTCAGTATCGTCATTCACCCTTACCGTTCAGTAAATTCCACTACATACCGGACAACATCCGAAGGAGAACAGCACCCCAGCGGGGATACTAGGCAACGACGAAGAATCGCAGGGAGGAACGTGGAGTGGTTATGAAGGACATGTGAAACGGGAAATTTTTTCAATTTCACCTCACTTTCCCATTTCGGCTGGCTAGAAAAGCAAGCTGCGAAATGGTTTCGAAGTTCCACGGAACTTCAAGTAGAAATCAGAAAGGTGCTCGGAATGCTGATTAAGAATATGGGGTCAAAATGTGAAAATGGTTGAAACTACTGAAAAAATTGCGACTTGTCGAAGTGAACCGGTTGAATGTAAGCTGTCTGAGCGAAAGAGCTGTAGTGAGGACTGATGAAAGCTGATGAGATTAAGTCGTCAGCGGCAGTGGTAGCCTGTAGGTAGTGCTTAGGCACGTTAGTAGACAGTTTACGCTGGATCCGATCGAAAATCTTTGGATAATTGGATGATTCGAGTAACGACGATTTTGTGGACCACGGATTTTTGGATGATTCTTATCAGGATATTCGAACAGAATATCCTAAATTGCTTCATATGGATCCAATCTATAGTAGACACTACACTGTCAGGCTCTGTTTCGTTCGATTCAAAGGAGGAGACACAGTCTTCGAAGACAATCCTCGGTCGGGACGTCCTCGCATGGGAAGAGTCCTCCGTTCTCGGCGCTTTCGAGAGGGACGCGAAGGTTAGTATTCGTAGTCCTGTGGCGGGACTCTGATCCACCCATCCAGCAGTCCTAAGTCGCCTCTAGGCCCTTATTTACAGAAAATTGCTGCATCGATGGATCCATCATGTCTTTACCAATACCCCGTGGCTTACCCGGGTGTCCGCTTGCGAGTTTCTTCTTCACCGAAAACACCAAAAGTTTTGGAGGACTTGACTACTATGAGAGTCGGATTCTCTACGATTCTACCACGCGACGTGTGGCTCCCTCGAGCAAAAGACTCGCCTACGCAAGACACATTGAGCTCTCACCCCAGGAAGCGTCTTCTTTGCGGCTTCCGGGATTCGCGAGAAATACTGTATTACGAGCTGCTCCCACAAGGACATACCATCACCGGTAACTTACGCCGATCAGATTTACAAACTGGCGCGTTGTTCGGAAAATTCGTCGAGATGAGCTTTTGTCAACCTTCTCCATGGTAACACTCGTCCTCGATCCGTAAAAGATTGGAGGAGCTGAACTGAGACGAAGTTCCTCACCTACCCTGTTCATCTGATATCACCTCCTATGACTAACATTTAGTTGTTCCTTTTAGGCGAAGAAAGAATCCACTAATGTTGAAGATGTTGAAAGGGTGGTCAGCGACTTTTTTAACTCGAAAATCTCCTCAGTTCTGGGAGAAGAGAGACAAAGAGAATAGCTAACATATCCATTAGGAGGAAGATTGTAGTGGCTGATTGGTGGTGATTATACTGCCATAACGATGTTTTGTTGCGATCAAAACTCTAGCGCCAGGCGGAAGTCGAACCCACACCACTCACTGACCGAGCGGAGCGCAAATGCCTTACGCCATTACACCACCGACGCAGTTTGACGATTATGTTGCTGATTAAATTTCATTGTATGTTGGATGAAAAAATAAAAATAAAAACGTCAAATGGCTCAGTAGTTTCTGACAAACCGAATACAATGACTAGATATATACCATTTTCACATCGAATAGGACACTTTTTAAGTCAAAGCGAACTCTTCCAATTGAAAACGAGCTTCTTCTAGGTTAAACTACAGGCTCTCAAAGATGGTTAGAATAACTTTGGTTCAAGGAAAGTTTGGTATAAATTTATTTGAATTAGTTAAGTTTACCAGCCCCTATAAGTGTAATAGTTTCAGAAAAATTTAATTTTTAGAGAAAATAGTAATAAAAAACTTGTCTTAAATATAGCAAAAACGTGAGCATATAGCTCATTAAAAACAGATCGCGCCATGCACTCAAAACGTTCACTGCAAGTTTTGTTTGAATGATAGTGTAAATGCCACTTACATAAGCCATCAAAATGAGGATCTGTGTGTTTATTACAGCTGCTTTATTTTTTTCGTTAAAGGTGCCAAACTCTATGAAAACAGGATTTTTGCTATCAATCGAATAGCAATCGCAACGCCTCCAAAGAGAGCACGTCGTAAGCTCCGTTTAGGCACTAAAAATGGCCGCCTTCCTGCTCTTTAAAACAAACTTAGAAATATTATTTTTCCTCGAAAAATTAGAATTTTGAAAAGTGTCCAATTGTGAAAATGGTATATCTACGACGAAGAGATACAGAAACAGAACTTAGCCTTCTGGCTATGAACAATTGGCTGCAGTTTCTAAGGGATGTTTTACATTGAATAGAGGTTCTAGTGGTTAAAGGTGGAGCTCTCAAACCGAAGATGGTAATATTCTAAGGAAGCTGAAAGGATACGATTATCAATTTAGCATAACTGAATAGCGTGGCCAGTGAGTTTCGCATGAGTAAAATCAGAACGTGGAGTTTTTATGAAAAATCGGTGAAGAAAACAGAAATGAGGAAGGCGACGAACCACAACTGAACAGAGAACGAGGAAGCTCCGAGTCCTAAAAGGCGCGGAGAACAGCCGTATAATGATTGCCTTTTGTAGCCAGCCGTTTAGATATTCACTGGCAACCAGTTCGGCAGTGTATGAAAAGTGCCTTTAGGTTTTTGCTCGTCTTTACAGCCACCCCCGGCCCTTCAAGAAAGTTCCTTTCTGAGCCGGTTTTAGGCAAGTTCAGAGTTCAGACCATCCATCGTTGGAGCCGCACACATTCAGCAGCACTCTCTGAAACAGTCGCCGACGACGACCGGGGCCGATAGAGATCACTCACTGCCTACGATGGTGTTTTGTGTTTTTGCTGCGATTATCGCCCCAGATAGCCTTCTGTTGCTGCAAGTTCCGGTTGAGCAGGTGCCATGTTTTCAGGTGATTCTCCAGGGCGCTTCAGCTTTTACAGAAGACGATGGGATGTGGCCTATTAGGCCGACGGCGAAAGCTGCGCTTCTGAAAAAGACTGTGCGGTTCCGATCGCCTTGTTGTTGTTCTGATATCTGTTTTAGGAAATTTCGCACTCATTTGTAGATGGAAAGCAGGCTTGAAGACTAGCAAAGGTGGCTTTATCCTAATAGGTTGGAGGCCACTCCAGTCCGACTCTTTGGCGACAGAGGCAAAACTGAAAGCAAACGCTGTGAACTGGCCTGCGAGAGGACCTTTCCTTGCAGGTTTCTAACCGTTAGAGTCCATATGTAGTGTTTACATTTATTTCGCTTTTCTAGCAATCCCTCCCTCCTTCTTCCAGTTATGATAGATCCGTATAGTCTCTTGTTCTTTAAGGTCAAAGGGTTGGTGAAGCACTCTTCTCTTCTTGGAGAGATGAAACGCTTCCGCGATAGATGGCTATTTAGGCAGCTTTAATGTGCGAAGCGGCGCGTGTAGCGCAGTTGGAGGACGTGCCGGCTGTCGCGTGCGCTCTATACCAGGTTCTTGGTTCGGATTTCCCGCCCAGACCAATCAGCCTTCTATCCCTCCGGGGCCGGTGAATTGGCACCAGACTTGTCTGGGAAGGATAAAACGCTGACTTGTACGTCGGATGGCCACCACAAGCTGTTATATAGACCAAATACGCATTCAAATCGTCTCCATGACATCTCGTAGAAGTACAGTGCCTGGCGCACCCCAAAAAAGGATTGAGTAACGCCGCCCTTTATTCTTCATCCTTAGAATGTACAAAACGCTCTAGTTCAGCACAAGACTGTGTGGCGCATCCCAGGGAGCCTCAAGTGAATCTTTTTCACTATTATGTGTAGGCCTACAACGTCTAATAATTTGGCTAGTAAGAATAAGGACAAATGATAAATGACGGCATTGTATAATCCCATTTGGGATGAGCCACGCATTCCACCTCTATGGGGATGTAGTGGCGACGATTTGAATGCGTATTTGGCCATACAATGAAATGCGGCGGCGAGCCGATGTGACCAAGACAGTGTTTTCCCCTTTCCAGACAAGTCCGGTACCAATTCACCGACCCTGGAGGGGTGAAAGGCTTGGTTGGCCTAGGCGGAAAATCCAAACCAAGAACCAGGTATCGGTTGTACGCGATAGCCGGCACCTCCTCTGACTGCGCTACATGTGCCTGTTTTTCCAGTGCATCGTGTATAAGTGGAGTTCACGGCGCAGTCCTAATGGGTTAACCATCGTAAACGGATAACCGTGTACCAAAGGTCTTCTACAGTATCCAGAGGCCGGTTACATGATTAGCTTTATCCAGGGTTACGTGGGTAGAGGATAGAAATTGAAGCATCACCAGGAATTCAAAAAGGGTGGAGGCAGCCGAGTGATGGGTAGGATTATGTCATTCGCAGAATTATAATTCATCACGAATACCAAACTTGCCCTCTGCCCACTAACCTTGGTTGGTAAACGTATCCATTACCAGTCGTGAATTGTCAGGTTAACATGAGACGATTCTAGTCTCTTGGCAAGGAGGGACGCTGCAGTGATCGGGGAATGTGAGCTCGACTCGTAGTCCATTTTGTTGGGAGCATTCTCATCTATCAGCGCCGGTGGTAACGTAGAATCCTGTCCGGTAACGAGGCAGTGTGGATTCAAGTCCCACCTGGCGCTAGTTTTGACGTTTTGATCGCAACAGGACAACGTTGTATAGTAACGCATTCTAAGCAGGTAGATATAATATTAGGTCGTTGTGAAAGTTCCCGCCATTTTTTGAATGTGCTTTTTCTCACTAACGCTACCTTCTGGCAATCTACCTTTGTTCACATAAAGAGGTCAGGTATGTATAAGTTTACTATTATTGGTAGCTACTCACTATCGCGTAACTCCTTCTGGAAACATGGAGCTTTCAAAGGAGTACATCCGAGGTCTCTTATTCTGTGACTTCAAATTTGGTGAGCCAGCAGCCGCTTCCTGTCGTCGCATCAATGGTGTATTTTGGGAGGGCACAGTGTCCGACCGCACTGCACGAAAATGGTCGCACGCATTCGCAAAGGTGAGTTTCACCCTCAAGATTCGTTCAGGTCGGGACGCGAATCCGAGGTCGACAACGAGTGACAGCGACAGCTGGTGGAATCGGACCTACGGCGGACTACTCGTGAACTTGCTCAGGACTTGGGTGTGCACTGTGCCACCATCGCCAGGCACCTACATCAACTGGGTAAGGTGCACAGGTTGGCACAGGGGGCTCCTCATGACCTCACCGAACACTACCGCCAGCGACTGCTGAGGGGGCCATTCAATTGCTCTCGTACAAGCGCACAGATAGTTGCCTGAAGTCCGTCGTCACAGGGGATGAGAAGTGGTGCCTGTATCAAGAGGAGCAGACACTGGGTTGACAAGGGTGAGCAGCCTGAGCCACGGCCAAAGGAGGGTCCTCACCCGTCGAAGGTCATGCTTTCTGTTTGGTGGGATTACAAAGGTGTCCTCTAGCACGAGCTGCTGGCCCGTAACGAGCTCTAACAGCGGACTTGTACTGTCAGCACCTGGATAGACTGGCCGCCAAGATCGCATAGAAGCGTCCGAATCATGGCACAATCCGATTCTTGCAGGACAGTGCTCGACCACACATTGCAAGAATGACTCGCCAAAAGCTTCTCGACCTTGGATGGGAAGTGCTGCCTCGCCCACCGTACAGCCCAGACATTGCACCAACAGACTACCACCTTTTCCTGTCTCTCTCCAATGCCAAGGAAAAACAAAAAAAATGCAAGGAAAAACATTAGATAAAGAAGAGGACATGGAACGCTGGCTGGCTGGCTTTTTCGAATCAAAGCCATAAAAGTTCTACGCTGACGGGATCGGGAGTCTGCCTGAAAGGTGGAGAAGAGTTAGAACACGATGGAAAGTTCTGAAGTCTCTTTATCTCTTACAGGACATCGTATGATTAGAATGTCCGGGTGGCTGGGTCAATCCCCGTTCTGCTGCTTCAACGGGCTTTTCTCAATGCTCTCCATTTTATAGTTTCGAAAAAAAATCGAAAAAGCGACCTATGGCAAATTTGTTTTTATTTTTCGGATATATTTTTTCAACAGCGGCGGCAGCATCAGGAACAGCAACGAAGGAAAGTGTTGGGATGAAGTAGGATGGCGCTTCAAAACCTCTTCTGACCAGTGGTCGGATGTTCTTGTAGTATTTTAGGCCCAGGTTGGTTCTGTTGTTTCGCGTTGTTTTGGTTTCATGTTAGATCGGCTAAGGCTTTAGTCTGCCATAGTAATGCGTGTTTTTATTTTGTTTCTACTCTGCTATGCTAATTCATGTTTGATTTAGTGCGATCCCGTACAAGCACGTCTTTCGGGACGTAATAAGTGCATAAATAAACAAATAAATAAATAAATAAATAAATGGCGGTTACTTCGTTTATTGACGTGGTTCGCTTTTTTGTAAAACTAAAAAATGTGGTGTCTTGAAAAAGGCGAGAACTTCTGCAACAACCTAATATTTATAGGTAAGATTCACACTATGGGCGCGTGTAGCGTAGTCGGAGGAGGCGCCGATTATCGCGTGCACCCGATACCAGGTTCCTGGTTCGGATTTCCTGCCCAGGCCAACCAACCAAGCCTTCCATCCCTTCGGGGTCGGTGAATTGGTACCAGACCTGTCTGGAAAGGATATAGCGCTGACTTGTTCATCGACTGGCCACTGCAAGTCATTGTGTGGCCAAATACGCATTCAATTCGTCTTCACGATATCCCGTAGAAGTAGTATGCGTAGCGCATCCCCAAAAGGGATTAAGAAGCGCCATCCTTTATCCTTTATCCTTAAGATTCACACTAGCCTATTCAGGGAGGCGAGACAGAAAACGAACATCTTGAGTGTATGATGAAAAATTATCCAAAACCCTATCAAATAAAAATGGAAAGCATGGCGCACTCAGAGTAAAGCTTCAGGAGCCAGAAAACTACTCCAACTGCTGATTGCTGCAGCCAGTAAATCTACCAGGCGAAAGCGAATGAACGGAGTAATGGTGTAGTCGCCCTCAGTACTCGTCAAACGCAGTGACTTCCAAGACAGAGCAAACACAGAACTCGCGCGGAAGAAAAAAACGCAGAGACGAGGAAAGAGAATGAGAGCCGGAGGTCCGCTAGAGTTCGGATCGGCTGCGGAACAGCAGAGAAACCGAGAAGGCGTAGAGCGACGGCGGCGACAGTTGGAAACGGACCGGTTCTGCCATAGACACACGCGCGCGCACACACACCGTGTACACACAGTGCCGTCTGTCCGTGTATGTCTGTGTGTCTGTGGGGACGTGATGTGTTGCAGTAGGTTAAGGTGTCTGTGCCTGTAGCAAACATCAGCAGCTGCATAGGCGTGAGCGATCTAAGGCACGATAGTGGGCGGCTGTGACCACCTTACTGACACCGGTCCAACACTGCTTCCTTATCGATTGAACGCCAGACGGGCGCAGCCGCGACGAAAAATCGATATTTATCGCGTAGAGGTGACTATGGCGAATGTCTCACCGGGGCCCGGTTTCATCAAGCAGAGGATATGTGTAGAAGAACCGGAGGGTGACACGACCACTCACCCGCGGTGGGTATTGGACACGATTCGAGGGTAAGGGCCTGTTCATACTTCGAGCGACAAGAGCGACTGGAGCAACTGGGGCGACGGACATAGTGTTGTGTACGTAAATAATTACGTACTTCACACTCCGTCCGCGACGAATACCGTGCGGAATACGTAATTATTTACGTACACCACACTATTCCGTCGCTACAGTCGCTCTTGTCGCCCTTGTCGCTCCTGTCGCTCGAAGTATGAACAGGCCGTAAGGTAGAAGAATCCTGACAGACGTTCTGAAAAATATTCGGTGCAATTGCAGAAACAAATTTCTTGGACGCCAAGGCCAACCTTCAGAATCTTCAGAAGCCCGTCCCCTGGACGTTGCTTTATGCCGATGACGTGATGCTCGCTAGCGAAGATAAAGGTGAACTCGAGCGAGAGGTGCAAGCTTGGTGTGATCGCTTGGAGCGGTTTGGACTCAAACTGAACGTGAAGAAGACCGAAAATCTAACGACAGACGTTACTGAGTCCAGCTCCATCAAGGTTAACGGCAGCGAGCTTCCACGCACTGCGGTCTTTAAGTATCTGGGATCAGCAGTCGCGTCTGACGGCAAATTGATGGTCGAAGTGAATTCACGCGTGAGTGCAGCTTGGTCCAAGTGGCGCTCGTTGACTGGCGTGCTCTGCGACAAGAAGATACCAGAGCGCTTTAAGTCGAAGATCTACAGGGCAGTCGTCCGGCCGGTAGCAATGTACGGCGCTGAGTGTTGGCCAGCGACCAAGGAAGTTGAAACGCGCCTCAGCGTCATGGAGACGAAGATGCTGCGCTGGAGTCACGCGCATGGACCGCATCCGAAACGAAGCTATTCGGCAGAAGTTCGGTGTCGCGCCGATAGCGGACAAGATGCGCGAAGCTCGCTTGCGATGGTACGGCCACGTTCTGCGTGGAAAGGAAGACAGCGTCCGCAAGATAGGCCTTAACTTCGAGGTAATAGGAAAGCGGCCTAGAGGGCGCCCGAAGCAGCGCTGGGCTGATACGTTACATATGGACTTGAAAGTAGCAGGTGTCCACCCTGATCTAGCGCTGGATCGGGAAAGGTGGCGTCATGACACCAGGATAGCGGACCCCGCCACGGAGCGGGACAAACGCTGAAGAAGAAGAAGAAGAAGAAGAAGAAGAAGAAGAAGAAGAAGGAAGAAGAAGAAGAAGAAGAAGAAGAAGAAGAAGAAGAAGAAGGAGAAGAAGGCCAACCAATCTGATAAGGTGGTCCCTTTCTATTTTTGTTGGTTGGTGTTGTTCTTCTAGCATTCCGCTGCTACCGCTGCCAATATGGAAAGAAAAACTTGTCCAAGTTAGGAAAAGAGGCTGAAGGAGGGGTCCACATTGGCAGAATTCTTTCCGACTGGGAGAAAAATTCGCCAATTTAATCAGAAATCTCTTTCGGAGTTTCGGGTTATTCCTCGCGATTTCGTATACATTCTTAATGATGTAGTTTCAGGAAGTCTCATATGCTTATTTTCAGGAAAAGAAGCACCTCACAGATCCTCGTGAGAACGGCTGATCTCAGCGGAGAGCATTTTGTAGATGGAGCGCGAAACGGCGACTGATCTGCAGATGTACCCACTATGGTCGATGGGTTTTCACGACCCACCGCTATACCCACGATGTGGCTGGTAAGAATGCCACATTGTAGGTACGTCCACCCCTATACCCCCGCATACCCACGGGTATGCGAGTCGATGAATCCGGCCCAGATCCAGTCGGTGGCTAGGGAAGAATAAAAACGCTGCGTTAATCAATTTCTTTGTGGAATGCGCCATGCATTCTACTTCTTAACGATGTCGTGGAGGCAGTTTGCTTGCGTATGTGGCCTATACAATGCTTTGCGATTGCCAAACGATGAGAGAGTCAGTGTTCTATCTCCATTATACTCCTTCAGTTTTATAATATATAGATTGATCAATTCAGTTTGAAAAGTTAATAAGTTCAAGTTAATAAGTTTGAAAGTTGCTATCCCCTACAGTGTTTTCGTGATTGTTTTATGTTCAAATTTTTCTTTGGTATTAGTGTCTTCAGAGAGCTGTATCACATGGGTTGTTTTCCATCTTTCTAGTTTGCTCTCGGTACATGTCGCGCAAAGGGGCAGCAATGAGAAGTGGGGCGCACCAGCCAGTTATAGCCAAGCCGACCGACCGGAAATACGCCAGCCAATCAGGCTACGGGCCGTACACGCCCTATCTGGGTTCGGATTCATCAACGACTTACTGCAATTTAACAGAGAAAATATAGCTGAAATTCCTGATAGCACGACGAAATGTTTCACCGTATCGCTTGATAAGCCGCGCTATCAGGATTTTGACTGTATTTTCTCTGTTGAATTGCTGTAATTCGTCGGTGAGTCTGGCCCCAGGATCGCACTCCATTACATGCGGACTGATAGGCTGGCGCGCATCTCAAAATGCTGTCCACTTTCGCGACTAGTACCGTGTGTGTTTTCTTCCATAATGTTGGAGAACTTTCCGTGCTAAGAATAAATAAATAAATAAATTTAATGAATTAAATTTCACTCCTAAGCATGTAGTAAAATTTAGAGAGTTCTTTATCTTCCAGAAAAGTATGGTACCAACTAAACGATTCCGGAAGGATGGAAGGCTTGGTTGACCTGGAGCCAGATTCATCGATTTACCGCCCGGTAATGGTGAAAAGTACCGTCAAAACCCTGATACCGCGATTCATCAATACGCCGTGTGGTAAATTAGGGGCCGAAGTCGCAGCAACGGTTGCCTCGTTGGGCGGTATGGTGAATCCGCGATGGGATGTACCAGGGGTATCGTTGATGAATCTGGCCTCTGGATACGACCCGAACCAAGAGCCCTTGACTCGGAGTGCACGCGGCAGCAGGCACCTCTTCCGACTGGAGCCCTCCTTGCGCACACGGTGGAGATAAAGGATAAAGGACGGCGTTGCTCAATCCCCTGTGAGATGCGCCACGAGTTCTACTTCTACGGGATGTCGTGGAGGCGATTTGACTGCGCTGGCCAACCGATGAACAAGTCAGCGCTTTATCCTTCCCAGACAAGTCTGGTACCAATTCATCGACAGGAAGGGATGGAAGGCTTGTTCGGCCTTGGCGGGAAATCCAAACCAGGAACCCGGTATCGGCCGCACGCGACAGCCGGCACCTCCCTACGCTGCTCTACATACGTCCTACTCGGTAGTACAGTGGTGATTATCCGTGTGTCACGATAAGGATAAAGGATAAAGGACGGCGTTACTCAATCCCTTCTGGGATGCGCCAGCGCATTCTACTTCTACGGGATGTCGTGGAGGCGACATGAATGCGTATTTGGCCATACAATGACTTGCGGTGGTCAGCCGATGAACAAGTCAGCGCTTTATCCTTCCCAGACAAGTCTGGTACCAATTCACCGACCCCGGAGGGATGGAAGGCTTGGTTGGCCTGGGCGGGAGATCCGAACCAGGAACCTGGTATCGGGTGCACGACGACAGTCGCACCTCCTCCGACTGCGCTACACGCGCCCTTGTCTGTCACGATAAAGATATCAATATAAACCCACATTATGTTTTTAGAACATAATATGCTGGATTTTATAATTATACATTCATCGTAGGCGAGTATTTTCTAGAAGCCCGCATGGTAGCGCAGTCGGAGAAGGCGGAGGCTGTTGAGTGCACCCGATACCTGGTTCGGATTTCTCTCCAACGGCAATCAAACCTTTCGTTCCTCCGGGTTCGGTGAACTGGTACCAGACTTGTCTGGAAAAGATAAACCGCAGACTTGTTCCTCGGCTGGCCACCGCAAGTCATTGTATGGCCAAATAAGCCTACAAATCGCCTCCACGACATCCCGCAGAAGAAGAATTCGTGGCACATCCCAAAGAGGATTCAGCAACGTCTTTTATCCTTCCGCCCAGTAAATCCCACTGTATGCCGAACATCACACGAAGGAGAAGAGTGCCTCACATTGAGGACGTTTTGCCGTCATAACATTGAAGGAGGAACGTGGAGCGATTATGTAGGATACGTGAAACGGAAAATTTTTGCAACTTCTCCTCACTTTTTTCGTTTGGGCTGGCTAGAGGTGCAAGCTGCGGAATGGTTTCGATCTTCTACGGAACTTATGCCATATAAATAGTGCGTTTTTTTTACAGTTGCTTAGTTGTATCGCTAACAGGTGTCAAACTCCATGAAACCAAAAATTCTGCTACCAGTTGAATAAAAATCGGGACCCCTTGGAAGAGGGCTTTGCACAATCTCTTTTATTTGGCATAAAAAATAGCCAACTTTCTGATCTTTAAAACAGGCCTTGGATCATTATTTTTCCTCAAAAAATGGAATTAAAATCCAATCCATATTATGTTTTTAGAACGTAATATGGATTTTATTTTCATACATCCATCGTAGGCGAGTATTTTTTGGAAGGGCGCGCGTGGTAGCGCAGTCGGAGAAGGTGCCGGCTGTTGTGTGCACCCGGCAACAGGTTCCCGGTTCGGATTTCTCTCCAACGGCAATCAGGCCTTCCATTCCTCCGGGTTCGGTGAACTGGTTGCAGACTTGTCTGGGAATGATACAGCGCTGACTTGTTCATCGGCCGGCCACGGCAAGTCATTGCATGGCCAAATACGCCTACAAATCGCCTCCACGACATCCCGAAGAAGAGGAATTCGTGGCACATCCCAAAAAGGATCCAGTCAAGGGCTTCAAGCTTCGAACAACATGTAGAAGAGAAGGGCACCTCACACGGAAGAAACGTTGACGAATACAGGCCATAACTAAGGACGAGAAACGATGGCAGTTTATGTAGGATACTTGAAACGGGAAAATTTTTGCAATTTCACTTAACTTTTCCCTTTGGACTGGCTAGAAGTGCAATCTACCGAATGGTTCCGATCCTCCACGGAACTTCAAGTGGGAACAGGAAGGAGCTCGGAATGCTGATTACGAATATGGTGGTCAAAATCGGAAAATGAAACTCCTGAAAAAATTCAAACCCGAGGCAAAGTAAGATCATTGAGTTCTTCATCGGCTGGTCACCGCAGCTCATTGTATAGGCCAAACACACATTCAAATTACCCCCACGACATCCAAAAACCGGATGGCGCATCCTAACAAGGACTGATCAATGCCATCTTTTATCCTTTACCTTTCATCCTTCATGCATTTAAAAGCAAACATATATCGCTGCAAGGCTGAACAAGGAGAAAGCAAATTGGTTCAACTTCCTTTACAGGATTGAAACCACAGTTACTCAATACCTTCAAGGATGCGCCACGCATTCTACTCCTACGGGGTGTCGTGGAGGCGATTTGAATGCGCACTTGGTCATACAAAGACTTGCGGTAGCTGACCGATGTAAAAGTCAGCGCTATATCCTTTCCAGACAAGTATGCACTAATTCACATACCCCGGATGCGTACATGGTTTTGTTGCCCTGGGTGGGAAATCTGAGCCGAAAACCTGAAACTGGGTGTACGCCACGGCCGGCGGCTCCTTCCATAGTGCTACCATGCACCCATTATGGAAAATACAGTTGAATTCTGGCCGATATTCTAAGGCGTTCTGAGATAATGGGATTATACACATTTCTATCCAGGTCCGTGGCGTGACCGACTCTGTTTGATTCGCAATTTCTTATGTTCAGGTAATAGAGGAATGATATCTACTGGATGAAGCTCACCGTAAGCCCTTTTGGAATGCGCCACACATCCCAGTTTCACTAGATGTAGTGGAGGCAATTTGAATTACTTAGATTTTTTAAAATTTACCACTTATGAGCACAGACTTGAGAAATAGCGTTGACTTAAGGACTGTGACACCAAATTTTCCAGTCCAGCCAGGTTCTTATTAAAAAGCTGTCGTTCAATAAAATCGAAACAAGAACATAACCGCAACATGCATGCATGCAGTTTGGGCGCGCTTGAGCGCAATAGGGTGACCACTGGCTGGCACCTGCACCTCGATTCGAGGTTCTTGCATCAGGTCCCGCCCAGGCCGACCAAACCCTCTATCATTCGCTGCTAGCCGAAATGGTACCACACTTCGCCAAGAAAGGCATTATGAAACACCTACTTCACCGTCGTCACCGTAATCCATTCAGATTGTCTTCACTACATCCTGTAGAAGTAGAATGCGTGGCGCATCCCGTAAAGGTATTGATTGAAGCCGTCCTTTATCCTTTGTCCTTTACGGAAAAAGAAGCAGTCATTTCTCTATCGACTGCCATACTTTATACTGGTTGAGCATGTCCAAGTTGACCTCAAGAAGTAGGATGCGTGGCGCATTCCATGAGGAGGCTGCTTACTTTCAGCCTTTGACTTCCATTTCTTAAATAATCGCGTATAGATGGCAATGAAAAACGTCATTCTAGTTATAAACAAAGGTAATGATTTCCACGTTGGTCCAGCCCGTGTATTTTACCTTCATGATGCATTCAGTGCAGCAATTTCTTCCGTAAACTCGGTAAGTAATATTCTGGTAAGTAGCATTCCTTTCATCTTCCGAACTTATTGGGCTACTCTGGCACACGAAAGAGAGAACTGGAATCTGACCAGAGGTTCTCGGCTGGCCAGCGCAACCATTGTAGATGCCATATACGCTTTCAAACTGTCTCCACGATATCAAGTAGAAGTAGAATGCGTGGCTCATCCCTCTGTGGGACTAATTTTTGTCATCCTTTATCCTTTGTCTTCACGACTTCCGAAGAGTCCAGCCGCATGGTCAGGACTTTAGGTGGCTATTATTAATTGGCTACTAAAAGCATATTTGTGTGCCGAATAGGAGCCCAGTGTGCTTCCACTCCAATGTACTGTACAAGCAGAATGCTTGGCACATCCCTAGGTGATTCATTCGCGCTGACCTTCACCCTTTGTCCTTATCATCTGAATCATCTAGGCGACCACTGTTCACCAAAGAACGACCACCGCCTCGCCGCCAGATCAGCTGACTTGCCGCTGCCGTGCAGTGAGGGCACGGCGCCAGCTGCCATCAAAGGTTGGCTGGGTCTGCTGAGTACGTCGACGGTCGGTCGTTCGCTCTCAAGTGCTCCACTCTCATCGTGTCAGGCGTCGCAAAATAGGCGCCACGGAACCGGATTCGTCGGGTCGGCTGGAGGTTACGGGCACGTCGTCGACGAGATGCGATGCCAAGAATTACCTCAACAAACACCGCCGTTAGCACCAGCGACACCACCACCACCATCTGGCGACGACGTCACACAATGGGATCTTCGCGAAAATATTTTCCCTCCTCGGCGGGAACAATTGCCTGGCAGAAAGTCGGAGAATGGGTGGCGCGGAGAGGGATGCAGTATGGACTTTTGCTGGAAACCACCAAGGAAGAACCTCGTAGCCAGTTACAAACGGACGACGAGAGGGAACACGACAAAAAGGATCAACTCTTCACGTTCGCAGTCGCTTTTTATGCCAAGAAAAACCAACGAAAGTACTTGACGGCATTACTCTTAGCCTGAGTAATCCTCTTCAAGTGCACCACCTCCTGCAGAATTCTGCAAACGTTTGAATCTTCCGGTAGCAATCACGCCGAAGTTAGTGCCTGAGGGATTGGATCTTTGTTCACAGCGAAGGAAGTGAAATTCGCAATTTGAATCCATTGGAAACTTACAATTACCAGACGGCGCATACTTCAGCTGCGCTACCAAGTAAAGAGAGATGGGAAGTAAAAAACAATTTTTTATAACAAATAGAGAAGAGTGTTTTAAAAGAATAGGACTGCTTAAACCTTTCTCAGGTAGAATTGGACTTTTATAATTTTTCTTAATTTTTCATATCAAATTGAAAACTTCTCAAATCAATTTGGACATTCTTCTAAGCTAACCTAGGACCTTTGAAATCGAAACGAACTCTTCCAAATATACGGATTATATGGCGATGACAGCGCGTGTGGCTCAGTCGGAGGAGGTGCTGGCTGTCGCTTGCACCCGATACCAGGCTTCTAGTTTAGATTGCCGGCCAGGCCAACCAAGCCTTCAACCTCCCCAGTGTCGGCGAATTGGTGCCAGACTTGTTTGGGAAAGATGCTGCGCTGACTTGTTCATCGGTTGGCCACAGCAAGCTGTTATATAGACCAAATACGCACTCAGATTGTCTCTACGATATACCGTAGAAGTAGAATGCGTGGCGCATCCCAAAAGAGATTGAGTTGCGCCGTCCTTTATCCTTATCCTTACGGCGATGATAAACTACAAGCTCGGCTAATGACAGCCTGACAAGTACAAGCACAAAGTAGAATGACTGCCTCAAAGTGCCGCCATAATGTCGCCCAGAAAGAAAATGCATGGCGCAGTCAAGAGGACTGATGGTTCATGTCCTTGCAGCTTCTTTAGAGAACTAACAATTTCGGTTTGAGAGTTTTATGCTTAAGCACTGGAACCTCTATTCAATGTACAACATCCTTTAGAAGCTGCAGAAACAGAAAATTGTTCATCGCCAGAAGGCCTTAGGTTTCTACGTCGTAGATATAGTACTATTAGGGGGGGGGGGGCAAAAATAATGAGACTCCTCCCCATGCCGTGTCCATATATCTCGTGGCTGGAGTCTGCTTTCGTGCTTATCGTATTAGTATGCATGTATGCTACTTACTGAAGCGCATCTGAGAAGTCACCACTTCCGCCCTTTCCAGAAGCATGCCAAAACCCCAGCCTGTCTCATGCCAAAACCCCAGTCTGACGAGTCCACGGCGTCGCGCAAATCTCCCCCAATTCCCAACCCCGAGCAGCCTGGGCTCAATAGTCACGCAAGATGAGAAGCACGTCTTCTACCTTAACCCTGCCAAGCAGCGAGTCTGGGTGAGGCCTGATGACCTGTTACCGACCTTCGTTCGGCGAGATGTTCACGGCGAGAAGCACCTTTGGAGATTTTGGGTCTGCACCCGTGGATCTGTTCACCGGAAGCTGTTTCCCAAGAGCACTACGATGAACTCCAAGGCCATGGTGAACGAAATAGAAGAGATGGGCCTGCGACTCGCTCTTATTCAGTCGCAGCGCTTCAAGAAGGTTCTCCTCTTCGACAACGCCGCACCCCATCGGGAACAAGTAACCACGGATAAGCTTGGTCAGCTGGGCTACGTTCACATGCCTCACCCACCGTATTCGCCGGACATCTCTTCATGCGACTACCACCACTTCTTGAGCCTACAGGACTTCCTGGTCGGAGGGGAAACAAGAACCTAAGCAGTCCTTGACAACCATATCGAGTAGTTGATCAACACCAGGCCCAAGCAGTTCTGGAAGGATGGAATCAGGAAGTTGGCTGAGCGATGGCAGCAAGGTCATTGCCCTTAATGGCAAATACATTCCTCAGCATCGTGAGTTTAATTGAGTTATAAAGAGATAAAGAATTTTTTTCAATTTGCCTCATTACTTTTGGCCCCCCCCCCTTAATATTTTCACGCTGAATTGGACTATTCTCAAATCAAATTCGACACTCTTCTAAGCCTAAGCCTAAAATTTTCAAAACCAAAGCGAACTCTTCCAAACTTCCCCTACATTAAACTAGAGACTTTACCAAAAGGTTAGAATGTTTTTAGTTCAAGAAAAATGTTAATACGATTCTTTGAAATTTTAATTCACCAACCCGATATGTGAACGAACTGTTTGAAATTTTATAAATTTCTCATTTTTTGAGGAAAAATAACGGCTTAAAGCTTATTTTAAAAAACAGAAAGGCGCAATTTTTAATGCTAAAAGAAGAGGTTGCGCCACGCCATCGTCCAAGAAGTCGCGATTTTTATTGATAGCAAAATGTCGGTTTGCAGGAGGTTTCACACAAATAAACGATGCAACAGAAACAACTATAAAGAACAAACTCATTCTAACTTTGATGCTTCAGGTAAGCAGCACCTACACTACATATCAGTCAAGTAAAAATCGCAACGAGCTTTTCGAGTGCATGGGCTTTTAATGCACCATACGACTGCTGTCTTGTTTATGTTAAAAACAAAATTTCCAAATTTTCGAAGCGTAAACATAAACGCAAAGGCAGAAGACCAAAGTCTTGATACTGCACTGCTGGATTGAAGCTTCTTTTCCAGGAGCTCAGTAGCTTGCACTTGTCTTCGTGGATCAAATTACAAACACCAACGTCACTTATCCTTGAAGACCAAGGAGATCTTTGCCGACTACGTTACTAGGCGCTGGGAGTTAGTTCCAGAAAATAGCCGTTGATAAGCACTTTTTATAATCCTCCGAGTTCGCCGTCAATTTGGTTTTGTACCATAAATCAGATAAAAAAATTTACTGAAATATAATGCCTATGACTAAATGCAGGGCGCGTGTAGCGCAGTCGGAGGAGGCGCGACTGTCGCGTGCACCCGATACCAGGTTCCTGGTTCGGATTTCCCGCCCAGGCCAACCAAGCCTTCCATCCCTCCGGGGTCGGTGAATTGCTACCAGACTATTCAATGTACAACTCCTTTAGAAACTGCAGAAACAGAAAATTGGGATCTATCCTAGTCCGGGGGCCACATAACTAAAAAGTATGTAAAAAATCGACTTGGGACTTACCGAGCGACTCCTACAGAGCACGATAGAACCTAAAACAAAGAAAAAACGAAGGATAAATAGAATAAAAAAATCGCCGCGGTTTGACAACCGTATCGGCGGGCAAAGAGCGACGCAATGGAGTCGTGCCGCGTGCTGACCACCGCTTGACATATTAGAACCAGGATATAACATGGTGAGGAGGACGCATAAAGCCACCTAGCGCGTGCTGACCGCCGCCTGACATGTTATAACCAGGATCTAACATGGTGAGGGGCGCGTGGAGCGCAGTCGGAGGAGGCGCGACTGTCGCGTGCACCCGATACCAGGTTCCTGGTTCGGATTTCCCGCCCAGGCCAACCAAGCCTTCCATCCCTCCGGGGTCGGTGAATTGGTACCAGACTTGTCTGGGAAGGATAAAGCGCTGACTTGTTCATCGGCTGGCCACCGCAAGTCATTGTATGGCCAAATACGCATTCATGTCGCCTCCACGACATCCCGTAGAAGTAGAATGCGCTGGCGCATCCCAAAAGGGATTGAGTAACGCCGTCCTTTATCCTTATCCTTAACATGGTGAGAAGGGCACATAATTTCACCCGCTTACAACCGCGGCGAAAAATTTATTTTTCGTCATTTTTTTTTGCTCGCGAATTTTTCTGGTTTAGGTTATATCGTGCTCTGTAGAAGTCGCTCGGTAAGTCCCAAGTCGATTTTTTACATACTCTTTAGTTATGTGGCCCCCCGGACTAGGATAGATCCGAAAATTGTTCATCGCCAGAAGGCCTTAGGTTTCTACGTCGTAGATATACTACTAGGGGGGGGGGGGAAATAATGAGACTCCTCCCCATGCCGTGTCCATATATCTCGTGGCTGGAGTCTGCTTTCGTGCTTGCTTTCGTGTCTGGGAAGGATAAAGCGCTGACTTGTTCATCGGCTGGCCACCGCAAGTCATTGTATGGCCAAATACGCATTCATGTCGCCTCCACGACATCCCGTAGAAGTAGAATGCGCTGGCGCATCCCAAAAGGGATTGAGTAACGCCGTCCTTTTGTTTGAATATGGAGAAGAAATCAACCTGCGAACCTCTCGATTAAGTCTTGGAGCTAAACTTATTAAAAGATGACGTCGAGGCGCCACAGTTTCCTCGGAAATGAATCAGAATAACTTTAGTCGTCTTTACTTAAGCAAGTAATGTGCACTATAGTTGTGCTTTTGGGAAATTTGGTCGAAGGAATGAATGAACGAATGAATTTGATATCGAAAATTTTCGAAAGGAACAATCAAATTTATCGCTCATCATTTTTTCGAATGTTCGAAAATCGAATAAGCCCCATTTTTCGTTTACTCAAATATTCGAGTGGTCGAATAATTTGTTCGAATCAGGTTCACTGCTTTAAGAATTGAACATGCTCGATATTCGATTAAAAATTATTCGATTTTCGAATAATATTCAAATATGGTTCCCCTTCGATGTTTGAATTCGTGCGAATTTCGGAAATCCAGAAATATCGAGTATTCGACTAATCGAATAAATCTTCGAATAAATTGTTCGAATAATTAATCGAATACAATCGTTCGACACAACTCTAATACATATAATGTTCACAACGCCACAACGATGAGGAACTTCCGCATTAATCCCAATGGGAGGGGGCATACAGTGATTTACGTCTCCAGTCCGTATGTTGCTTGAATCTACAGCTTCAGCTGTTGTCCTACGATGCGAAAGCTTGTCCTACCATTCAGGGGATATGGTTGTACGGCATGAGATGGCGAAAGCAGTTGTCACCTTACGGTCACCCCTCCCAACTAGGATAGATCCGAAGCTTCCTAGGAGAGAGACTGGAAACTGCTGGATTCCTCTCGAAGAGGTGCACAGCGCTTCCAGACGAAATTATCTCTCAATTTCGGTTGAAATTGTCCACGTTTCCGAAAAGTTCAGAGTATTTCACGGTTTTTGAAGGTCGCTGTCCAAGAATGCTAACGCCGGAGGCAACAGAAGAAAAGGATCTCTGCTGTCCTCAGACTTCAAAAATGAAGTAAAGGCAGGGAAAAGGATGCAGAACCACCCGAAGCCGTTCGGCTCGCAGAAGTCCGAAGCACGGTACGATGCTAAGGTGTCGAGCAGCAGACCAGCGGTCCTGAAGGTGCCATTTCCGGTGCTGCTGGGGGCCGATTTCCGCATGCGCGAACCGGTCGCGCCGACGGCCGGCAAACACACGCGGACCGGAACGAGCGCAGACGTGGACAGGCAAGAAGCGGCGAATAAATATTGGTGGCGCAATTTTCGAGAGCAGCAGCAGCAACGACGACGACGACGTCGGGGAGACGACGACTGGCGGCGCCCGCGGGGGACCCTGCCCGACTTCATCACAGGAAATTGCTGGCGATGAGCACGAAACGGGCCGGGAAATGGACGCACTCCGGCTCATGAATTGTGTAAGCGGCCTGGAGTATGGCAGCAGCCGTTTTGCTTAGAATTACCCGAAAGGGCTCAAAAGTTCAAAGCTACTCGTGCAGAACATTACTTTAGAGAACTATAGAGCTGGGACTTGTGGTAGCTCAATCGGTGGAGGCGCCGGCTGTGGCGAGCTACCTCGACTTCGAGCTTCGATTTCCTACCCAAACCAACGATTTCGCTCTCTTCGGGGTCGGTAAACTGGTATCAGACTTGTCTGGCGCTGAACTGTCCATCGACTGACCACCATAGGTCATTTCATGGGTCAAATACACATGCAGGTGGTCTTCACGAATCATGTAGAAGTTAAATGCGTGGCGCACCCCGCAAATTGACTATCTTATAACCCTTACAGAGCTGAGAAACGTGGAGAAAGAAGTAGAGGCGAAGTAGGGCGAACCCCGAAGGATCAACAACGGTCATCTTCACAGCATTTTTCTCACCATGTTTTGTCCTGGAACTTTCAAGAACGCTAATAAAATAACTAAACATAATGAAAGATAAAAATGAACTAAAATAGTATAAAAATACGAAATAAAATTTCTAGGACACCTGTTACGTCTTGCTGAAAAGTAGTAAGGACAAACGATAAATGACGATGCTACTCAATCCCTTTTGGGATGCGCCACGCATTCTACTTCTACAGGAGGCCGTGGAGGCGATTTTAATGCGTACTTGTACATACAATGCCTTTTGGTCGCCAGCCGATGGACAAGTCAGCTCCTATTTCTCCCCAGACAATTCTGGTAGCAATTCACTGACCCCGGAGGGATGGAAGGTTTGATTGGCCTGGGCGGGAAATCCGAACTAGGAACCTGGTATCGGGTGCAGGCGACAGTCGGCACCTCCTCCGACTGCGCCACACTCGCTGTCATTGTCATTTAATCCGTATTTCAATTCCATAATTGGATTTCCATAATTTGAGGGAACCAGCCTATATAATAATGCACAACGCCACTTTGAGAAGAATGCGGTTCCGCCTTGACCAACCAAACCTTCTGTCCTTCAGAGATCGCTGCTTTGGTACCGTACTTGTCAAGTAAGGATAAACCCAGATTTGTTCATCGGCTGGTCACTGCAAGCAATTGATGCCTAGGCCAAATATCGGCTTACTCGATCTCTTCGCGGCACGCGCAGCGCATCCTACTCCAACACTTCTACTTTTGGTGTTCTGAAAGAAACTTAACCCATACATGCAATAATTTGCGTTGGACAAACAATGGACAAGCCAGTATTTTATCCACCTCGAACAAGTCCGATGCCAATTTGCTGATTTCGGGAAGAAAAAAGAAGACCAGTTTTGCGTGAGTTAAACCCGAACCTCGAAACCTTCAACAAACACTGGGGGGGGGGGGGGGGGGAGGTGGGGTACCTCCTTCAGCTGCGCCCAAACAATGTCTATTCTTTTCCACGAGCAAGAAGGGAAGAGAACTTTTTACTCCACAAGACTGTGTTTTCGGATAGAAATGGTCTTTGATGCCTATTCTCTTCTATCACAAAGGCAGCAGGGAAACGTTATTTCATTAGAGCGAGCTTCACTTTAGCCTTATCGTGTGTAAGATACTCCGTTTCACTTGATTAACAGAAATTGGTCACAATTTAGCTTCAGTTACTACGCTCTGGGCGGGCGTAGAGCAGTCGGAGGAGGCGTGACTGTCGCGTGCACCCGATACCAGGTTCCTGGTTCGGATTTCCCGCCCAGCCCAACCAAGCCTTCCATCCCTCCGGGGTCGGTGAATTGGTACCAGACTTGTCTGGGAAGGATAGAGCGCTGACTTGTTCATCGGCCGGCCACCGCAAGTCATTGTATGGCCAAATACGCATTCATGTCGCCTCCACGACGTCCCGTAGAAGTAGAATGCGCTGGCGCATCCCAGAAGGGATTGAGTAACGCCGTCCTTTATCCTTTATCCTTTTACTACGCTCCAGCTCAGGTCTGATGCGACAAAGGTGGAGAGAAAGAAGACAAAGTGGACTGAGTGAATTCATGACTCCTCCGGACAATTCATTTCCAACTTTTTCAGCAGATTCAACTCGGACGTCCGTAATTTTGAGTGGTAGTGATCGTGCCTGTCCTCAGTACCTACGCTTTCACTTAGCTTTACACCGGATTCTCAAAAAACAATTTGTTGTTGTACTCTACATGAGGAGCAGGCAAGTTTCCGATGCCTCATTCTCGCTCAACGGAACGAACATCTCTGACTGCTCCAACTACGTGTATTTGGGTCGCGAAGTCAACACGGCCAACGATCTAGCGCCAGATCTGAGCAAGAGGAAACGAGCGGCTTGGGGAGCTTTGAAGAGCGTCGAAGAAGTGAAGAAGACGAAAAAAGTCCGACTCAGTGTCCACTTATTCGACTCCACTGTCGTGTCCCTTGGGCGAGAAGGATCCAATGGAACACTATGGCACGCGACAGGGACAAGTGGAGACGCTGCTGGTGTCCGCTCGAGCAACTTGATGATCAACGGGGGGACGACAGATGATACTGTATAAGAGCCTAAAAGGTTCACTCAAACCTGTAGTGGCTCATGCAGAGGTATTCCTTCAATAAACAAATAAAAATTTTAGAATAATCTAAAGATAGGTAATCCATATTTAAATAACATCGGCTTCTAAGTTTGATAGAGTGCTTTTAATTAATATTACTTTTAATAGGGTGTTTTGATAGCGCCAATATATCGTCTATCGGATTCTGCGGTAAATTTCATGCATAAAGTCCAATCTGGTACGTCAAGCGGGCTTCAAATTAAGGTCGAAACTTCTTCACGGACTTCGTTTCACCGACGTCTAGGAGGCGAACAAGGATGAGAAAAGGATAAAGGACGGCGTTGCTCAATCCTTTTTGGGGTGCGCCACACATTCTACTTCTACGGGATGTCGTGGAGGCGATCTGAATGCGTATTTGGCCATACAATGACTTGCGATGACCAGTCGATGAACACCGATCTCGGAGGGCTTAAAGGCTTTGTTGGCCTCGGCGAGAAATCCGAACCAGGAACTAGTATCGGATGCACGCGAGAGCCGGCACCTCCTTCGACTGCGCCACAGGGGGCTCTCGGAGACGAATAGCGGCAGGAACTCGGTGAATGGGTACAAATGGCACTGTCGGCGAACATTCTGTACCCAACGAAGGGTCACTACCGAGTACCTGTCTTCATTATTCACTATATAGCAGATCGAAGCCTTTGAAAGGATTCACATATTACCACACTCTCTCCACGGGCCAGATTCATCAACCGAATACCGGCCCGTAACGGTGAAAACTATCGCCAAACCCCCTGATATCAAGATTCATCAGCATCAGGTTTGGCGGTACTTCTCCCAGTTAGCGGCCGGTAAGCGGTTGATGAATCTGGTCCAAGAAGGTTTGAAATAATGGTTCAGCTGTTAGTTAGGGAACTGCGGTCCATGTCGCGCATATGAGCAGCATTGGAAGATGGAACACGCCTTCCAAACATAACCATTCAGGACCGAAAACGAACACGGCCCTAAATGGTTATGTTTGGCTGAAACCTACCGATCACATACCAGCCAGTCATGATAGCGACTGTACATGTCCTATCTGACTGGCATGCCATGCTGGCGCGTTTCCACCTCGCACTGCTGCGCACATTCGCGACAAGGGAAACTCCTTTTGTCAGAGTGACAAGCTAATCGAACGAGTTTGTAGCAGCAGAAGTACCATGGCAGGATATGGACCACGGATGGTCGGACACAGTGCGACGATGTGCTGCGCGCCTTTGTGAGCCGGATCGTGGAACGCTCTGAAAGACATGTGTGGAGACGACGGCACAATGGGCGTTGACAGATGAGAGACATCGACCGCCGACCCTTTCGTGCCGCACGGACACACGTGCTTTCGTGCCGCACGGACACACGTGTTGCAGTTGATTTGTCTCAGCGAGTGCGCGAGTTGTTTATACATCGAAGCGCCGGCTCCATTTATCTGCGCGGAGTGCGTCGGGTCCAGCGTATCGTTCTGAAGACCATCAGAAGTGGCTAGAAGGATCGAAGGATGATGAAGCTCCTGTTTTCAGGCGGGTGCATTGCGCAACCTTGACTATTTGCACGTCACGAAAATCGCGATAGCCTGTGCTTTCATACGAGTCTTAAACGTCTTCAAAAGCTCCATTAGCAGCAGTGTTGCTACCACTCAAATAGTACCTGCTCTTTTTATAGGATACCTTGTATTTTTCGCAACCCGTAGGGAGTTCTTAAGTTTTGAACCTTAAACGAAGGGCAGATCTATAGATAGGCCATCTTGTGAAGGAACTATACAAGTGCATGGCGCAACCCATACCGCTCATTTGTAAGAAAATTTCTAAATTCTAAAGCTTTCATATGAGCCTTTAAATTTTTCAGTACCTTTGCTGTGAGTAAAGTTATCACCTTTCCAACAGTGTATACATTTTTATTGAGATACTCTGTATATTTCCAGGTAGAGGAATAAGTTCACAGCGTTTTTTCAGAGTTTTATTTAAACGATTCGCTTTTTGTTTGACAAACTGTTTGTGTTCATTAGAAAGTATTATGTCATCCAATAAGTAATGTCGTTTTTTGTGCACTACGGTTTTAGCTCATTATTTGTCGGCAGATTTGTGTACTTCGAAGGTGCACTAAAGTGATTCTAAGGTAAATGAGACTTGCTCTTTTAGAATCTACCATTCGTTGAATTGTTAGCTTGCAAGTTCAGGTGAAATGGCTCGGCAAATCTCAGAGGAGCATATTCAGCATTGCATGCTGTTCGAATTTCGGAAGGGTAGTAACGCAACTGTTGTTAACTGTTATGACTGGACGATCACAGTGGTGATCGTGTGTAGCGCGCCCGTAGCCGGCTAGTAGAAAACCGATGACCACCCACGTAGGCGCGGTGGTAATCCGCCAAGGCAGGTCAAAGTAACGACCGGCGGGAAAACGGGGCGCATATAAGGCCGCTGCCGAGACCCTCAGGGGTCGTCGTCGCAGGTCGCCGCCGAGGGTCACCGAGGACCGTCGCCAAGGAGTTCCAGTCGCCGCCAGTCTACCTCCACCGCCTCCAGCTGTCGTCGTCGCGTGGCTGTGGTATTCTGCTAATAAATCTGTGCTATTACTGCTGCCTCTACGCACGCGGACGTGAGGCTCTCTGTTAGCACAGAGAGCAGTAAGAAGAGACCCCAGAGGTCTAGTGAAGTTGTATCCTCAGGGATACAACATTAACAAAAATATCGGCGATGTATATCCAGATGCACTGGACGTTCGCAAATGCCAGAGATGGTTTTCCAAGTTCAAATTCGGTGATTTTGACCGCTCTGACTCCTCTCGATCGGGAAAACCCGTAACATTTGACAACGACATGCTGATGGCAGAACTGGAGGCGAATCCTTGTCAAGCAGTGGAGGAACTTTCGAGCACTCTCAACGAACCTAAATCATCCATTCATCTTCATCTACGCCAAATTGGCAAGGTATGCAGAGCAGGTGTTTGGGTACCGCACGATTTATCCTCCGAGAACTGTGCCAACCGATCGACGCTTTGCAACGCACTGCTTCAGCGACACCTTACAGACCCGTTTGTTGATCGATTAATCATGGAGACGAGAAATGGATCCTGTACGATAATTCGAAGCGCAAAAAGCAGTGGCTTTCCAAAAATGAACAACCAAGAAGTACTGCGAAGCCGAATATTCATCGCAGAAAGGCACTCCTCTGTGTTTGGTGGAATATCCGTGGAATTGTCCACTTTGAAGTGCTTAAATCTGGACAGACCGTTGACGCAGACCTTTACCGTAAGCAATTCTATTGAGTGAATCAAGCTTTACTAGAAAAGTATCCGGCGATCGTCAACAGAAAGCGCGTCATTCTCCATCACGACAATGGAAGACCGCACTGTGCAATACGGACGCTGGAAAAAATCAACGAATTAGGATAGGAGGTTCTCCCTCATCCACCGTATTCTCCCGATCTCGCACCTTCCGACTGTCACTGATTTCGGTCTCTACAGCATTTTTTTAGTGGCAAGAAATTTGAAAGTTTTGGGGATATTCAAAATGGTATGTCCACATATTTTGCTCAAAAACCGCAACAGTTCTATTGCTCAGGTATTGAAGATTTGCTCGCTAGATGGAGAAAGGTTCTTGATAATGATGGTGATTACATTGTTGACTGAAATAAAGTTTTGGTGAAAATTTGTACAATTGAATTCAAGGTCGAAAAACGACATTACTTATTGGATGACCAAATACATTTTCTGCTCTACAAAAATGCGTTATTCGTTTTTTAGGATAACTAGAATTTTTTGTTTTTTCTTAGGCTCAGAAATGTAATGCCTAGGAGACAGAAATCAGCATTTTCGACACTTGCTCTTCTTCGCCTAGAGTCATTCACGGGGGCTGTCTAGGAGGTCCAAGTAAGTGTTCCTGAACTTCGCAAACCATTTCCGTATTGTTGACTCGTCTATTACACCTCCTCTATACACCACTCTAGTATCGCGGGCGGTTTCGGCTGCTTTTTGACAACGATGAAATGCAAAGAAGAGCAGCTGTCGAATACTTTTCTTTTTTCTCTTTTCTTTGGTATTCCACTTCTAAGCCTAAAAATGTAAAAAAAACTAAATTATTTTGAAAAACAAATAACGTAGTTTCATAAAACAGGAAAAGTGCTTTCTAATAAATTCGAATAGTTTGTCAAACAAAAAGCAAATTCTTTAAATAGAACTCTTCGATGAAAACGCTACGAACTTATTCCTCAACCTAGTACTAGAAGTCCATCATTCCAATACGTCTATCTATTATAACAGTTTATTCTAACCCATTGTACATGGCCTCTTCACCGAAGCCCGTCTGCTTCGGAGAAACACTGAATCAAATATAAGGTTGTCCGGAAAGTTTTTAGACTAATTGCATGGTGAGATTCAAAACAACCTATCTTTGCCGACTGAAGTTGTGAGAGGGCCGGACTTAGGAACTTTGTGTTTCACGTCCTGTAGATGTAACTAACAGCAGATGTGCGACATATCGTCTCCTGTTCCCAGTAGCGCCTTCGCAAGAAGATGCTCTACCGACCAGCTCTCCTTCTACAGTACCGCTCCGGCCGATCCGCGAACAAGGCTCATCGCTTTCTCCAGGGGACGATGAAGGAGCAAGCCATCTCTCGGACGACGTGCTTCAATTGGTACCGCAAGTTCGACAACGGTGACAAATCGCTCGAGGAATCCCGACGCACAGGTCGACCACATACGCAGAACAGACAGCTCGTACTCGCCACCTGCGGTGCTCGACCTGATCTTTCTGTACGCGAAATTTCAAACCTTGCAAATACTCCTAAATCCACAGTGCAAGATGACCTTCGGTCTTCTGCAAAAGTGGCGAAGTCGCCTCGAGTCGTACCACATGCTTTGATGCCCTAGCACAAACGGAAGCGTGTTGATACCTGCACTTCTCTCCTCAACCGTCGCCGCACATTTGGTTGGATCGACTCGGTCGTCACGATGTACGAAAAGTATTGCGTCTACGACAATTTGGTGCGTCGCAAGCACTGGGTGGACTTCGATGAGTTGCCTCAACCACAGCCGAAACGTCCTGATCACGACAAAAAGGAGTTGCTTGCCTTCTGGTGGGATATCAAGGGCCTGGGAATTGGTTCCTACCGGTTCTATGGTAGACTGGAACGTGTTCTGCACTCAGCTGGAGAAAATGAGCGAAATCCTACGTAATCGCAATCCCAGAAGAGGAAAAATTCTTCTTCTCATGGATAACGCCAGACTTCACACAGCAAAGAATACGCAGAAGAAATTGCAGGAACTCGGAATTGAACTGGTACCCCATCCGCCGTACTCATCTGATCTGGCACCCAGTGTCTATCGCGTATTCCGATCGCTGAATTCTTTCTTGGCTGGAAAAAAAGTTCGCAAATCGGGAGGAAGTCAAAAATGGTGTCATCAACTTCTTGCTGTCCAAGCCTCCGGAGTTCTTCGCTCGTGGTATTCGCTCTCTACCGGAAAGATGGCAATATGTGATAGATCATAATGGCGAATATTTTGTTGAATGATAGTGGTTGTTAATAAAGTTATTAACTACACATTGTTCCCTGACATTAGTCTAAAAACTTTCCGGACAACCTAATAGCTTTTACCAAATTCCATAGAAATAGAATGCACGGCGGGTCTCAAACGGGGAGTGATTAGCGCCGACTTTAGCCTTCATTTATTTTCACAAGCAACAAGTTTTTGTGGTAACTCACTCTCGGAGGCTACCGTACCACCAGCTGTTTACGGTGAGACAAGAACAGCTACATAACAAAGAGTCTCAATCTGTTTACCCACAACCCTGCTTCATGTTGACGCCGATAAAAATCGGAATAAAAACGCTCGCCTCCATCATCAAAAAGCGGTTGCTTGCTCTGGCTCCCATCTCAAAAACACAGAGAAAAGAAATGTTTACGCCGTAGAGACGGCAGTTCTTCGATGTTTTGTGGAGCCGCCCACGGAGAAAAAGCCACGTCTCCGTTGCTCTTCCTTCCAGTGGACTCCGCGAAAACACGAGCCACGGAGAAGCGCTGACGGTCGCAACAATGACAGTTTTCCGCGCTGACGACTGTTTGTCCGGGTATCGCGATGCGAATTTCAATGTGAATAACACGGCACGCGACGATCCACATTGAGAGGAGGCAACACAACGGCGAGTTCGTCTTCCTTTCTTCTGTTGCCAATGCGTCTGGCGAGGAGCGCCATGGAGGAACAGGGGATCCTAAGTGGGACGGAACTGCTGGTACATAGTAGTGTACGGTATACCGAGGAGGGATGGCAGCCGAGAAGAAACTGAGGATTTAATCCCCGTGAATCAGACCAACATAATAACTATGCCTCAAGCTTTGAAGGTATCCGAGGACGCTTTTTGGGCGGAAGTCATTACACAGAGGCGGAATGATTTCGAGAGGAAAGTGATCCTGAAGATGATGACTTTCAATTAACCTTGGCATAGAGCTATTAAGATGAATGGCGGTGTTTCGTTTTGGCCGAAATTGGGATCTGTCCTAATCGGAGTGGGGCATACGGTGGTTTACGTCTCCATTCCCAAGCAAGCAAAAATCGTAACGATCTAGTCGAGTGCATGGCGCGATCTTTTGTTTTAACGCACTAAATGACTTGTACCTTCTTGCACCCGTTCAGATTAGGTTTCACTGATAGAGTTCGCTTCTTCTGGTGATCTAAAACCTTGTGGAAACTCATTTGCATTAGTTCAAGAGCGACATGTTTAACTGTTACAAAAACTTTGTTTTTAAGGAGTGCGTGGCGCGTTGCATGGAGTTGACTGATGGGAGTTAATTTCTATCCTTTACCTATAAAGAAGCCGTAATTACTAAACAGTTATCCTAGCAAAATAGTAATTGGAGGTCCGGAATATCGGTGTTAGGCTTCGTGACAGTTTTTTTCTGAGCACTCTTCTTCATAAAGGATAAAAGGATAAAGGACGGCGTTACTCAATTCCTTTTGGGATGCGCCACGCACTCTACTTCTACGGGATGTCAATGTCGTGGAGTCGATTTGAATGCGTATTTGGCCATACAATCACTTGCGGTGGCCAGCCGTGGAACAATCAGCGCTCTATCCTTCCCAGACACGTCTGGTACCAATTCATGGACCTGGGGGGGGGGGGATGGAAAGCTTGGGCAGGAAATCCGAAGCAGGAACCTGGTATTGGGTTCCCGTGACAGGCGACACCTCCTTCGGCTGCACTACACGCTCCCACTCTTCTCCATAAACTTACTAAATTCCGAAGACTTACCCTAGCGGCATGGGAAGGAGAAGTGTTCCTTGACATAATGGCCCAGCCTATATGGACATGTATGCCATTTTCACTTTGAACTGAACACTCTTCAGTTTTAATTTTTTTCAATCGAGCACTTTTTAACCAAATCGAACAGATCTATGGTTGAAGTTGACACTATCTAGTCGAAAACCGGAACGTAAATAAACTTCCGGTCTAAGAAATTTTGTGTGAAAGCACTCTTCAATAGTGTTTCTTATTATTAGATGCGTTTTTATAAACAGGCCCGTTTCACACTCCAAAGCACATGATTTTATCCAAAGAGATCCTGGTCGTTTATAAGGAGAAAACTCAGAGCACGAATATTTCTTGAAGTGAGCATAATATAAAAAATGATGTCTGGTTGCCGGAGTCTGTCGAAGTCGTTCGAGGCTTTCTGACGGCCTGCGCACGGTTAGTTGAATTGATCGTTTGTTTCCCATTTTATCTTCACACGTCTGAAAACAAAAGGCAAGAAGAGTGAAGAGAATAATTCTACATTCTATTCTTTTTATCTATTTTTCCATATAGTGAGGATAAAGGATAAAGGATAAAGGACGGCGTTATTCAATCCCTTTTTGGGATGCGCCACACATTCTACTTCTACGGGATATCGTGGAGGCGATTCTGAATGCGTATGGGGCCCTACGATGCTTTGTCGTGTCTGGGCGGCTCTCATGTATCCCTGACCAGGAACATGTGAGTAACCAGACCACCGCTATGGCTCAAACAACTAAACCCGTGCCCCAGTCCTCCGCGCGCCGGAGGACTGGGGCACGGGTTTAGTTGTTTGAGCCATGGCGGTGGACATCTACGACGTCGGTTGCATCCACTCCCGGCGAGTGGCGAGGCGAATTTGTGATCTGTCAATGATTTCAGTCAAAATTGCCATTCCATATGCAATGACCTAATATTATATACTTCTCGGATTGCTGTGCCAGACGAGGTTTTTAGATGGATCTCCTGCCCGCCGTCTCTAGTGGGTTAAAGGTGAAGGAAGACATCCTAGCACAAGGGTGGCTAAGGCGCTGGTTGTAGTGGTGGGCAAACTAAAGTGGTGCTCCGCGTTTAGGCCTCCAAATACGACGCGAGGTCGAGGCGTCAGGCTGCAATAATAAGGATCGACCTGAAAAGCTCGGATGGGTGGCGCAACACACTGACAAGTATAATTTCACTCAGTTTTCATTTGCAGTCCCCTCCCGTTATAACGCCTCCGGATAAAACGCGACTCTCGATATGACGTGGATTTTCTCTGGAACCGGCTAGCGTGCATTTACGCCAATGCACAGCAACACGGATAAGACGCGTCGGCCACAACGCTACTCCCCTTATAGCGCGGTTTTGGGAGGAACTCTGCGTTCAAAATGACTCCCGTTATAACGTGACCAAGGCTCAGTTCCGGTTCCTCACGGAAATGAAGACGATCAAGATGCTGAGCGCGTCTGCCATCAGACCTACCCTTCGGTTGCCTCGTTCACAGTCACGACAACTCCCGCGTGACAATGTATTAGACGCATGTAGACGTTTTTCGTGAGTGTAGGATCCATAAAGAGTTTATGGACAGCAATGCGTCGAGCACAGTGGAAGACTGTCGGTAGTCGGTAACAGTGCCGTATGTTCGGAGATTTACTCTATCAGGAACAGGAGATGTGGGTGACACTCAGATTATTCAAAGCAATGTCCTACACATCCTCTTAGAGCTTAAAACAGCTGGTAAAGAGGAGGCTATATGCTGTAGGAGGAAATTTTCTAGTGATCGCAACTCTCGTGCCATGCGGGACTTGTGCCTGCATCCTCTGCTTTTCGGACAGGATTACAGCAGTAAAGCTGTTTGATCGTTATATATAGTAGGATAGATAAATTGGCGAAATTGTTCATAACTTTTTACTGTTCAATTCTCATCTCTGCCACATTATCAAAACATGGATATTGCATTCTTTATCAGTAACAGTCTCAATGTATCATTCTTCTTCGTCCTCGTCATCAAGAAACTTGGGAATTCCTGTTTTGCATTTCTTAACTTTTTCGAATTCATCCTTGGAACTCAGCGAAAATTCGCCGAGATCGCCGTCTTTGGTAGAAGTGTGAGATAGCTTGGGCGTCCTGGTGTTCTTTTGACATACCGCGAAGTTCAGTCGGTGACGGCTCTTGTCCAGCAGGTGTCTGCGTATCGCATTACGTGGCCGGCCCACCTAAGTTTTGACTGCTTGGTCCATGCGACAGCGTCTCTGATCTTCCAGCGTTGACGAAGCTCGGAACTTCGAAGGCCTTCTCTCATTTGCGTGAGTCGTGTCACTCCTAGCACCACCCTCTCAATCCGGCTGCGCGACGCTGATGTTTGGCGTGTTCATCCTGCTCTCGTATCGTCCAGGTTCCTGAGGCGTATGTTAGGGCAGGAAGAACAGTGGAGTCAAACAGGTGGGCACGGAGTCGGACGTCCCTTGTCTTCTTCACGACTTCTTCGACGCTCTTGAAACCTCCCTAAGCCGCTCATTTCCTCGTTAACAAAAAAAAAATCGCCTTACCAAATTCATGGAGTTCGACAGGCAATAAGACTTTTAAGGCAGCTCCTCCTCTTCGTAATTCTCTAGCAATGGTTATGGTTGGGTACGGTAGTTACGAATGAGAGCCCCTGACGGTTGACGTTCTCTATTCTATTTAACTGTCTACCTATCAAAATCTAGATGGATAATTACAGATAAAATGAATAAGGTGTTTTAGGCAAGATATTTATTGGATACCGGCATTTGTGCCGCATCGACGGCTTCTTGACGACTTCGCCGTGGCAATAACTTCTCATCATCAATTGTAGCTGCCACCTATGTCATGGTTTCCTCAGGAAGAACATCTTAACTAGGTCTATTATGGCAAGTTAGAAAAAACGAAAAAATGGACGGCATCCACAAAAACGCTATTTGCCCATTATCTGATGGCGATCGACAGTTCAAAAACGAACTGCAGATTCGTGTTCAGCGACTTCGATTACCCCAGGGCTAAAGTTTCGTGCCGCTTGAACGTCGTCCTCAAGAATCGACAATATCGATCAATATCGATTGGTCGGGTTCAGATTCGTGTTCAGCGACTTCGATTACCCCCAGGGTTGAAGTTTCGTGCCGCTCGAGCGTCATAAACAAAAAGTCGATAATATCGACCGATATCGATTGCCTCCAAAAACCCCGCCCGTCGATGATCATCTAAGTGCCCAGGCACGGTAGCCGACGTGTTGGGCACGTCTCCGGCTCGCCATGCAGGGTTTCCGACGTGCTCGGCTCGTCTGCGGCTCGCCATGCACGGTTGCCGACGTGTTCGGCTGCCGCACCCCAACTCATGTGTGACGGACGGACAGTGTGACAGTGTGACACACACACACACGCTTGCTCCTTTATATATAGTAGGATAGATAAATTGGCGAAATTGTTCATAACTTTCTACTGTTCAATTCTCATCTCTGCCACATTATCAAAACATGGATATTGCATTCTTTATCAGTAACAGTCTTAATGTATCATTCTTCTTCGTCCTCGTCATCAAGAAACTCGGGAATTCCTGTTTTGCATTTCTTAACTTTTTCGAATTCATCCTTGGAACTCAGAGAAAATTCGCCGAGATCGCCGTCTTTGGTAGAAAGTGTGAGGTAGCTTATATTTCCCTGAAACGATGTCACTAAACGGGTTCTATAATATATACAATTGCACTGAAGAACTCTATAGTACCGGAAGCGTCTTTTGAAGTCGCCGCAAAAAGCGCGATTTTGCGAATGAAACTTGAAACCTTTTGATGGAGCTCGCCTAAAGGACACACATTTGAAAAACCAAGGGCAAATTTGATATCAGAAGCTCGAGTTCTATGGTTTGGTATATCTACATATGGGTCATGAAAATGTCCGAAATTGAAAACTTGTGCTTCATTGCGAAGGGAGGTCGCGGACGAATTGTCGGTCGCAAGCCATCGAAAACCGTTGCGTGCTCACAATTCCTCTAATCTGAGTTTTTTTTTTTGAGGAACAGTTGTGCACAGCGCACTCCAAAGTCTCGACGGGACAAAGAACAACAGTTCCTGAGTAGTGCGGCTGAGAATTTCTGTAAAACTACCCAAACACTCTTCAACCTGTTGCGCCGCCCTCTCGTTGATAGGTTCGAACCTATACACATTGTGCACAGCACACTCTCGGAGGATTCCTGGCATGACAAAGCACTAGCGACGAACGCCATCCTTGAAATACTCCGAGAATACGCAAATCGTGGGAAATAAGCTGCTCCAATCGCAAAGAGCCTGCTGCAGCCATTCGTTTTGGCCAGCCACAGCGAAAATGCGGTGGTCTGGTAAAGTATGTATGCATGTTTGTTTAGATCTCGAAAAGGCGAATCGAACGGTCCAACCGTTTCTCAAAAAACCTCGAACACGCGCCGCTTGCGACCGACATCTCGGCCGCGACCGCCCTTCGCAATAGAGCGCAAGTTTTCCATTTCGGACATTTTCGTGGCTCCTTATGAAATATGTATGCCAAACGATAGAGCTCGAGCTACTGAGCTCAAATATGCGCGTGGTTCTTCAAATGGGAGACTTTCAGGCGGGTTTTATCAAAAGGACGCAATTTTCGGTTTTGGCGGCGTCTATTCAAAAGGCGCATCCGGTACTGTACATGTAACATTCTTGGAAGAGTTTGAAAATCATGCCTTTGGCCTTTGTCATACCATCGCTCACCCCGAGCGACGCCTAATGATATGCTCCCATATCGATTCCATCGCGCCGCCCGATCGATATGGGAGCCTATCATTAGGCGTCGCTCGGGGTAAGCGATGGTATGACAAAGGCCTTAGGTGTAATTTTACTTGATAACGTATCTGATCAACGTGTAACTCATAACATATCACTTCCTAACCCCTTCCTTCTTTCCCTTCCTAGGGTCTTTGAAGCATCCGATAGTACCAAAACGTCAGCAACAGTGGTTAGTGAATGATTGTGTGCCTCTTTCGGTTTGTTATGGCACACATATATAGAAGCCGCAGTGCGTGATGTGTATCTCATCTCAAAGTCCCATGGTCACTAACAGGGTGCGTAAAAAGTATTGACTCACTCAACGCAAACGTTAGAAGTAACGACACATAATAAAATTTAATAAGTTTATATACGAAATGTCAACAATGATCTAGCGAACAGAATAGCATCACTTGTCTTTTATATGGGCTTCTTAGCTGTGAATGCGACGAGGAAAGGCATCGACGGTGCGCCGCAAGTTGTCCACGTCGATTTCGTTCTTTGACCTTCAGTGACTTGATACTTGATACTTCTCTGCATTCAACCCGTAAAAGTGTTATATACTCTTCAAGGACCTCCAGTGTGCTAACTATGGCGGAATACTCGCTGAAAGGAAGGCGCACCCGACCAGTATCATGGTTTGAACATTCAACACAAGCGCCTCTCGTTTTCGTGGATACAGAAGTGAACATAAGATCAGCTGAACTATCTGTGTTGATGTCCTAAAGAAGCAACTGGTTTCTTGGCTCGAATCCTACCTTGACAGCTAGCCGTATATCTTCCAGCAGGATTAGACCCTGCGCATAGTTGAGGATTGTTCAGGACTGGTGCCGCGCCAACTTTGAGGACTTTATTCCGGCAGAGGAATCACCTCTGTATAAACAGAATTTGAATCCGCTGAATTACTCTGTATGGGAAGTCTCGGAGAACAAGGCTTGCGCTACTTCCTACAAAACTATGAAGTCAGTGAAGGATAATTTGGTCAAAGCATAGAACAAAATCGACGTGGACTACTTGCGGCGCACCCTCGATGCCTTTCCTCGTCGTCTTCGCCCTGCATTCGCAGCAAAGAAGCCCATATAAAAGACAAGTGATGGTATGCTGTTCGCTAGATCATTATTGACATTTTGCATATAAAGTTGTTAAATTTTATAATGCGTTGTCATTTCTAACGTTCGCGCTTAGTGCGTCAATACTTTTTACGCACCCTGTACCATCCTTCCGGTTTCTGAGCGGAATAGGAATACTGATGGTTTTCCTAGCCATGGACGGTCAACTCTGGACAATTACACATTGACGACAATCGCGTTTTGCGGCAGAGAGCCGCCTGGGACACACGCGTTTTTACGCGCTCGCGCTATGAGCCACCGGTGGGTCATAACGTCCGTCCCTCGCGGACCACTTTTTTGTATTCTGTGTTTTCTCCTAACAAATTTCGAGCAGAGGGGTTATTTAGGGTACTAATTACGAATATCTGTTTATGAAATTTTGGCCGATTACGATAGGTTACGGTAGGTACGGGTGACTAAAACTGCCGAGGTCATGATTACCGCTTTCCTCCAAACGTCGCCCAGGGAGGGAGGTTATTTCGGGTGCTGATCACGAATCCGATATCCATTTTTATTACGGTGGAGTACGGTAGGTTTCCATAGGAGCGGGTAATCGCCTCAGTCACCCGTACCTACCGTAACCCACCTTAGTTCACCGTAGTACCAAAAATGGATGTCGTATCCGTGATCAATACCCGAAATAACCCCCATAGGCGAAGTTTGGGCGAACTCGGTGACCATGACTCCGACGGCCTTACCCGTCCGTACCTACCGTAACCTACCGTAATCGGCTCAAATTTTGAAAAAGGATGTAAGATTCGTGACCAGCACTCCAAATAACCTCCTTGAGCAGAGTTTGGGTGAAAAATACTGACTTGAATGGATTTGGTTGTAGAATTGGTCTCATTCCTAGTAAGATTTTTTAATTCGATATATCTAATGAGAGCAAAGACAATTTTCTTGCTTATTCTGTTGGACATTCTCTTATCACAATTTATCAAGGGACAGAGAAAGCATCTATAAAAAACCGACGGCAGCAGTACAAAAAATAGCGCGAAAAGTTATGAGCCACCGGTGGCTCATATTGTCGTCAATGTGATTATCAAGAGCCACGATAGATATCGATCGCCCGAACACGCTGTTCTGTTCTCGTGAATCACTGTAAAGGCTTGAGCACACTTCGCTGCTGCAGCAAACCCAGCTGGAGCAGCAAAATAGGTGCATGTTGCTTTCGCAAAAGCCGCGTGCATACTCAGCTGCGGCAGTGCGGCAGCCACGCTGAAGCATAGCACGAAGGGGCGGAGTCACACTGTGGCAGCGGAGGCCGCAATGAGAGGGGTGTGCACACTTTCGCTGCCGCAGTGCTGCCGGCAGCGGCCGCAGCGGCAGTGGCAGCGAGGATTGACCCGGGCATTCCTCACTGTCGCTGCATGTGGCCGCGGCGCAGTCCAACAGTGCCGCAGTGTGCGGGACCAGCTCCGTCCACATTCCACTGCTCGCTGCCCGCTGCAAAGTGTGCACGCGGCTAAAGGGCGCACGCAGCAAACGGCAGCGTCCTCTGTTTAGCGGCCTCGATGCGGATGGGTGCGGACGTTGCATTCCGCCGCACGTGCTCTCGGCTGCTGGAGCAGCAAGAAGTGTCGGTCGACATTCCCTGCTGCGACAACAAAACCGCCCTCGCTGCCGCAGCAAAGTGTGTCCATGGCTGCGGCGCTGCCTTTGCTGCGCAGCAAATGTGGCAGCAGCGCGATGATATCCTTTATTATTGCTGCCGCAGCAAAGGCAGCGAAGTGTGCTCAAGCCTTACCGTTCATGGATGGTCATCCTGCTCGTGCATTGGTCTCCTCAGGGGTCCTGTTCGCAAAAACCGATGAAGGGGCCATCAAATTTGTGGAGACGTATGAACAGACCATCGTATGACACCAACGAAGGATTAGCATAGGCTGAAAAGGTCTTACCCGATCAGTGACAACCACTGATATGAAGAAGTTCCTCGGATTGGAATAGTCAGGATAGACATTCCATCTGCTCAGTAGAGCACCATCCCTCTGAACACTGCCGATGATCTATGATATGAGCTGCAGTGTGCTATTAGGTTAGTGAAAAAGTGTTGCACTAAAAATTTTGAAAAATTTTCAGAATTTAACAAGAACTTCCCTGAACTGTTTGGTGCCACGCAGTTGTACCACAAACATTTTAGAGTATTTCGCATACGTGGCAATTTGCTTCTGAGAGCATATAAATACTACGATTGCAGTGAAAGCCGACTGACTCCGTGACTCGGACGAGCCTTCGGGACTGACTATCGCTCAGTCTCTCCTTGTTCGTTTTCGTAATAAGGACTTCCTCGAAAATGTCGTCACGGAAGATGAATCCTATTTCTTTCTCGTTAACCATACTCGGAAGGCTCAGTGACTTCCTCAAGGAGAACCACAACCTCAAGGCGGACATCCACCAGAGGAAGGTAATGCTGTGCTGTTGATGGGATTCACAAGGAATGCTCTATCATGAGCTCCTTGACGACCGCACCGCAGTAACAGCGATTATCTACGCCACACAACTAAAGAAGCTGAGCGAGGCCATGTCGCGCAAACGGCGAGGGCGGGGGGATGTTTACCTTCTTCACGACAACGCTCGCCGCCACGTTGCATGGTCGTCTCTCCAGAAGTTGCAGGAGCTTAGTTGGGAGGTGCTGCCACTTCTACTGTATTTCCCAGATGTTGCGCTATAGGAATGTCACCTCCTTCGAGCTCTCAAGCAACACCTAAGGGATAGGTGCTTCAACCACCGAACCAAACTGGAATCCGTGGTGGAGCACTTTTTCGAGTCACAGCTGGCTTCATTCTGAAAGAAGGTATTCCGTGATCTTCCCATCAGATTGCAGATAGTTGCAGATATAAATGGTATTACTTTGTAGATTGCAGTCGCTCACATAAGAAGCAATTAAATTTTGAAAAAAACGCTTTGGTGCAAGACTTTTTCACCAACCTGATAATAATACGAAATAACTTACCAAAGTCGTGTTCAGAAAGCTGTTTAGCTTTTGAAGCAGGCGTTGAGGAACTTGTCTGTCCAAGGGTGGGCCAACATGTTCGAGATGAAAGTTTTCTCTATGGCAATTGGACGTGAAATGAATCGAGCGCACACTCAGAAATTCGAGAAGAACGATGCAGATAACCGCCTTCATCCTGAAATTTTTTACTTTATTTCTTGTAAAATGGAGAGGGTATGCAAGATCTAGATGCAACAGTTGGCCAGCTGTATGGGAATTATGGGTTTAGGCATGTTCAGATGATCGAGGATAGGTTTGCGAGAAAATCTGTGACATTCGCGTTTTCTATTTTTCGCCTACCTAACATAAACAGTCAATACCATATTTTCATTGATCATCTATCTATTTATTTGTTTATTTTTGTACACTAAAATGAGTAAAGTGCCAAAATGCACTGAAATGTAGGGGAACAGGGGGGGGGGGGAAAGATAACAAAAGACGAAGAACTATGAAAATATGCGAGACCAGACCCAACGCGATGGAAGGAGCCCTCAAAAATGGAATTGTGGAAATGGTAGAGGAATGTTGTCCTTGTGGTTTCTATTAGCGCAGCCTATGAATAGAAACTGTATCCATACCTGTCGGCCATAGTACCATAGTACCTTAGGTGTGTAGGGTACCAGGGCCAATTTATTATGATGCGAAGTGGCGTTTCTGTTCCTTCTTTCTTTTGAAAGTTAGGCGTGTCGGAGCACTTGTAAAGACTAATCAAACGCATCATATAGTACTTAACTTTTCTCTTCTTAAAACCTCGGCATGGTAGGCTGTTAGGCCGTTGCATATGGAATGGCCGATTTTACTAACTCAATTTCTGGTCGAGTATCTGTGGCTACGAATGTTCCCGTTGCAGGCACTGTAGTATATAGTTACTGAATCGCAGAATCTCCGCTTTCTTAGGATTTATGACGTCGTCTTTACAGTATAAATCAACGTGATATTCAGGGCTCTACTTATATGAATGAGAAGTGGACACAACGCCGCGGTAGCAGCTCGTAACATCGAGTCTGCATTCGGGGAGGATTTCGCTGAGGAACGCACAATTCTAGTTTGAAAGGTTTCTATCTGGAGATGAAGATAAAGGCCGAGGTAGGCCGCCATCACTCCTTAACGACGACCAACTCAAGCCATGGTAGAGGCGGATCGGCGCCAAACTGTGAGAGAGCTGGCACAGCAATTAGGCGTTGACGGCAGCGCTATCGGACTCCACTTAAATGCGATCAGAAAAGTAAAGAAACTGGATAAATGGATCCTGCACGAACTGTGCAGATGCTGAAGCGCCACGTCACCTGTGTTTCGTCAAGGCTGCACAAACTGAGGGAGCCCTTTTTGGACAGGGTCGTGACATGCGACGAAAAGTGGATCCTTTATGACAATCGTCGTCGCTTTGCACAACGGCTCGACAAGAATGGGAGACCCAAGGAGATGCTGAAACCAAGCCTCCACCCAAAAAAGACCATGGTGGGCAATGGCTGGTATAGTCCATTACAGTTGCTTGAAGACTGGAAGAACTATCACAGCGAAGAAGTGCTGTGCCGAAATTGAAGTGATGCACATAAGTTGATTGAAAGACTGCCGGCCTCGGTCATTCGAAGAGCCCCAATCCTACTGCACGACAATGCACGTCCGCACATTTCAAAAATTGTTGTTCAGAAACTGGGTGAATTGTGATACGGAACTCTGCCACATCGAGCATATTCAACAACCTGTCCTCTACCAATTGTCATTTTTTTAAGCATTTAGATCGCCTTGCAAACAAAAAATCCAGCAACCAAGACGATGACGAAAATGACTTCCCATGTTTTTAATTCTCGTAGTTTTGAATTTTATAAAGATGGAATACCTAAGCAATGGTAGCGCTGAGAAAATGTTTTAATTGCTATTGTGGTTAGTTCGATGAATAAAATTACATTCAAGTAAATTTATGATTTGTCAAAGTTTTCAGTCAAAATCTGCCATTCCGCATGCAATGACCTAATTATACGGGGTGTCTTAAAAAAATGTATACACTGTTTGAGAGGTGATAACTTTGTTCACAGTAAAGCTACATAAGGAGTTAAAAACACATGCGAAAGCTTAAGAAAACAGAAGTTTTCAGACAAATGAGCGGTGTTGAATGCGCCATGCACTCGTCTGATTTCTGCATTTTACACTTGATTGATTGTGTTTCGCTTGAATACTTGTTAATAATTTCTTCACAAAACGGCTGTTTTAATTGATTTGTGTTTTTTATGGTTCAAAGCCTCAAAGTACTACGGCTTTCAAAAAATGCAGAGAATCCTAAAAATGTAGGTACTGTTTGGAAGGTTCTAACATTGCTGCTATTAAAGCTTTTGAAGATGCTTGACACTTATATGAAAGCACAGAATACCGAAAAACTTTTAGACGAATAACTAGACAAGATTGCGCCATGCCACCGTCTGAAACCTTGCATTTCAGATCCGATTGATTGTGCATGGGCTGAATGCTTGTTGCAATCTTATTACTACTTGGGCACATTAGACTATGCTGTGCCTTTTTTTGACTATTCACGCTGCCTAGCAGCAACAATTGTGCCAATTATCCTCTTCATTCAGCTTGAATGTTGCTTATCGCTCCACAGAATCCGTCTTGGGAAATGGAGCTCCTGCTCACATTTAAGTTGTAGAATCAATAAACTTGCCTATCGCATGTCTTTCACGTATTTTCAAGCTCTAAACGTTGAAGGAAGATTAATCACAGGTTAATCTGTGATGGTACTAACAAGATTGCAACAAGCATTCAGCAAACAATATTTAGGCTGAACGGAGAGGTTAACTGGCATAATTTCAGCTAAAGGGTGACGGAAAACGTTAAAAGAGCACAGAATAATGTGGTCAAGTAGTAAAAGATTGTAACAAGATTCAGCCCATGTACAAGAAATCGGGTCTGAAACACGAAGTTCCAGGCGAGGCATGGTGCAATCTTAACTCTCTCAGAGTTTCAGAGTCAGACATTCGGCTCAGAGTTTTCGGTATCCTGTGCTTTCATAGGAGTGTCAAGCATCTTCAAAAGTTCACTAATAGCAATGTTAGAACCTTCCAAACAGTACTTGCATTTTTTAAAACGCCCTGCATTTTTCGCAGGCCGTAGTGTGTTTTTAAGTTTTGAACCTAAAAAGAAGCACAAAACCATCAAAACGGCCGCTTTGTG